>JAVIWB010000413.1:0-15428 GCA_031893035.1 Dermolepida albohirtum
CAATAGAGCTTCTTTTGGAAGAATTGGACCGGAAGGTTCGAGAACGTGCTCCATCATCCACCACTGTACTGTGGGAGCAACTTCAAGAAGCCTGAGCACAAATTACAGAAGATACACTGCAAAAATTAATTGAAAGGATGCCGCAGTTATGTGCCGCAATTATCAAAAATAAAGGTGGGCACATTGATGAGAGCAAAATATAATAATAATTAATGATAAAGTTTTTATATAAGAAAAATGTAACTATTTTATGTTTATTTTACACTATTGTATTGGTACAATAAATAAATTTTCAGTACACATTTGACAGTTTAATAATTTCGACTAAAACTAAGGGTGGGCAAATAAATATGACCGGTAGTGTATATTGAGAAGATTACAACATAATATGAAAAAAAAGAATACTCTTTCTGTTTTTTTCAAAGTAAGGTTGGTAGCAAATATTTTTCAATAAAAACTACAACACGTTTTCTTTTCTTTAAGGTTAATTACTAATTGTTAAGATTTGAAAGCTTTTTTTCAACCAAAATTATATATTTGGCGGTTATTATACACAGACATAATTATCTAAGTATGTCAGATACAATATAAATTCGATATAGACTTTGTAAATGGTGACATTACATAACACAAAATGAGGCTTTTCTATTCGTATGTCATCTAATACAAAAATAACTTCTGAATGAATTTCGTTTTCTTTTTTTTCTTAAACTTGCCTGTGTTACTTTTTTACGAAACATTAAACTGATCTACTTTTACTTTACCAAATGTTAGATATTTAAAATGACCGATATACATAGATAGATAGTAGATGGTACAAAACATAGATCAATTTTGCAATCATAGGCGTTGATATTTGCGTAATTATTAGAAACTAAGAGTTAAGATAAAGCAAAACTGGTGTTTACTATTTTAATTTAATATAAACAAAACGTCTTTTGCACAAATGGCATCAAAGATGCTCAGATTTGATTGTGACTGTTAAAATTAAATTGCTGTTTAAAGATGAGTCAAAAAAAATTGAAGTAGGTAGCATTGGGAAAGACAAATTTCTATTTGATCAAATTCGAGCTAGATTTGACACTTCTTTTTGATTAAATCTTGGCATCTGAATCAAAAGTAATGCCAGTTTTTGGCTATCACGTCAATGTTTTCTGACAAGTTTTCGCCAAACTCTGCCAATTGGGAAATCAGTCCGGTGTTCTTTTAGGATTAGTTTCATTGAAGATAATTTTACGTATCTGTATGGACGGTCAGAATATTGAGATAGGAAAATGTTCCACTCGAAGGATAGTGTTAGAAATTGTTTAAACTTGAATATGTAGCTAATATAAAGACCTCTTCCAGACACTACGCCGATTAAACGATTATTGAAACCCAAATCAAATATCAATGGGTCATTATTCCACATCTTGGACACAGTCTAGACCTTGTTCATGTGATATTTATTTCTAATGCTAATTCCACTGGAATGACGAAGTTAGAAGTTGTTCAGACGTGGGTATGTAGCTAACTTAAAGACCTCTTCCAAATGCTACGTCGATTAAAACCTTACCGGAATCAAAATCAAACATCAATGGGACTTTATTCCACATCCAATATAGTCTCGAGCTGGTTCACGCGGTATTTATTTCTTTGGGTCGTTAAAAGAATATTTAAGTGGGAATATGTACCACCAAAATGATTAAATTACACTTTAAAGATTGATATGTAGTCAATCTAAAGGTTTTTTCTTCAGAATGTTACCGAATCAACAGCATAAAACCCTGGCTAAACTTAAACATACATCATTCATTTATTTCCTTTCTGTTTGGCGTTTCAAATGTTCACTAATTATCTTCATCCATTTATTCTTGATTCGACCTTGTTATTTTGACTTTACTTTTTCCCCCAAAAAAAGCTTTTTTTGTTAATTCTTCTGTTAGACGGGCTATATACATATGGACGCTTCATTTGTGTTTCTGAACTTTTGCTAGCGAATTCTTGGGTAGTTCAAAATTAATTGAATTAATTCTTCATTTATTTTTCTCTAGCAGTGACGGTATACACTACTTTTCTTAATGTAGACCATGATCAAACAACATCGCCTTCTTTTCTTGTACAACATACAAATGTATTTAAACAGAACGAGAAAGCATCTATCTCCCATGCCGGTAAGTTGCTATCTCGGCGATTTTCAAAATAGGTGAATGTTAAAGGGGTCATTTAAATATTGATAACACCCTGTCTACTACATACATGTGTTTCAGAGATTCACTCATCATCAGGTAAACTTGTGTTATTAATAAACAATTCTTTTATTGTCAACATGCGAGATAGACACATTCTCGTTCTATGGGTCAAATACAATCGTTTTTCATCATTTCTCTGTATCAAAAACGATAAACCCTACAAAGGAATTGTTCCTTAATAAGATAAGTTTACCTGATGGTGAGTGAATCTCTGAAACACATGTAGTAAACAGGGTGTTATTGATATTTGAATGATTCCTTTTAACATAGACTATGCTATTTCCCTTTTTCAAACATCAATAATAGCAGTATTTCTTTGTTTAATTTTGATTTAGACGTTATTCTGAGGTTCCACCTTTGCCCTGTTACCTTTAGTTTTTACCTCGCATATAGTAAAACAATAAACTACGAGGGTAGTTTGACAAGTAGTGAGAATTGAAAAGAAAAACGAATTTTTTAAATACAAAATAATTTTTATTTTTCAATATATTCTCCTAAAAGAGCAATATATTTATTCTAACGGTGCTCCAATGCCCTTATGCCATCTCTAAAACGCGATTCCGGAAGGCTTGCAAAATACTCATTTTCCAAGATGATAAGCTCGTCGATAGACGAAAATTTCTTTCCACCTAGTGCCGTTTTCAATTTTTGAAAAAGGCGGAAGTCGGAAGGGGCTAGATGCGGCGAATAAGGCGCATGCGGTACTAATTGGAAATGCAACTCGTGGATTTTGGACATCGCAACTGTGCTGGTATGCGAGGAAGCGTTGTCTTGGTGAAACAGAATCTTTTTCTTTGCCATTCCTGGCCGTTTAGCACGAATCTCAACATTTAATTTTTGTAGAAGTTCTGCATAATATTGTCCGTATATCGTGGCACCTTTCTGAAGGTAATCAATGAGCAAAATGCTCTTTGAGTCCCAAAAAATCGATGCCATCACCTTGTTTGCCGATAAAGTGGTTTTCCCTTTCTTTGGAGATGCAAAACCACGTTCTATCCATTGTTTCGACTGTTGTTTAGTTTCGAGTGTACTGTAGTGTATCCAAGTTTCATCGCAAGTAATAAATCGCCTACAAAAATCAACCGGATTCTGCTTATAAAGGTCCAAACACTCATTGGAAATGCGCGAACAAGTGAATTTTTGATCAGTCGTAAGCAATCGCGGCACCCATCTTGCCGAAAGCTTGGAAAGGCCCAATTCCTGCGTTAAAATATGGTGTACGCGTTCTGTTGAAATGTTTATCATGTCTGCTATCTCTCTCACTTTGAGTCGTCGATCTTGCGTAATAATATTATGGATTTTTATAATCGTTTCCTTAGAAATCACGATTTTGGGTGCTCCAGAGCGCGCTTCATCAACACAGCTTGTTCTACCACGTTTAAATTCATTTACCCATCTACTTATTGTGGCGGATGATGGAGCAGATTCACCTAATGTTTTCCGTAACTCATCTTTTATTTCGGTAGCTTTCAAACCCTTAATTACGAAGTATTTAATCACCGCACGATATTCTGCTTTTTCCATTTTAACAAAACGACGTGTTGCTTCTTTTTCAATCAGCTGTCAAAAATAAACTAATCAACCGATTTATGTAATTATCGGAATGTGAACATATAAATAGGCAACCTAAATTACAGTGCACTTGTTTTACCAATTAGAGGGCTACCTATGTGTCATTCTCACTACTTGTCAGACTATCCTCGTAACAGAAATTGCTGTTATTAATAACATACTATTTATATAGTTACGTGCTTCAGATTCAGTTATTTCAATGAATTCAATCCTAATAGGGTCAGGTTACCGAATTATATAAATAATTGCCAAAATATAAGTGGAATATTTTTAAAATTTCACCTCAGGGTGTGAATAGAACGAATTATGAGTCCAATTACAGAGTATACATTTGATGTATGTATATCGTCTTGCTTCGGTGATTATAATTTTGCACGTTCATGCTTCTGTAATTACGTAAAGTTAAGAAAGTGTACGACTAGATGGTACCTAAGTACATTTACACACATTCGTGTACAATCGGCTGGGAGATATTTACTTTTCCGCGTAAACAACGCGATATCTATCGTTTTATGATTAAGCCCCATGTTCGGCTTGCAGCTTTCTAACATAATTATGTAAAAGAAAGTCAATTTAGGTCGACGGTAATTATTCGTCGTTTCATGCACCAGTTTAGACTGATGATTGTCTAGTTAGTTGATTGAATTCCCTAGCATTTCTTTCCGAATTCAAATAGATTTGTGGTTGTGGTGTTTTTGTACGCTTAACCGCATCTTTTTATGGCGGACATTGTCTGAAATTCATTCGCTGATTCTTATTTTACACAGTCTTTCGCGGAGAAAACCGAACTTCTTAAAAATAAAAACAAAAGCTTACTATTTTGGGAAAATTCATTTATTTTTTTCAAAGTAGTCGCCTTTGGCTTCAATACAATGTTTTGCACGGTCAATTAGCATGTCGAATGAATTTTCAAGTTCATCTTTAGAGATGTCCTTCAAGATCGCTGTTGACGCTCTTTTAATGGCTTCGACGTCGGCATAACGCTGTCCTTTCATCGGCAAATGTAGTTTGGAGAATAGATAGACATTTGTGAATATTATTTTTTAAAGCTGCTCTTGTTGGTGTTAATAATTATGTATATGAATATATAATTAAGCCCTTTACGATGGGAAATTATTAAAAAATAGCATTCTTTGCTAAGCCATCGTTGATTAAAATCATTACCATTTAGGCCACTAGGCAATGCAGTTTCGAGTTCTTTATACACCATAAATCACATGGGAACATATTTAAAAAGTATTAGATGCCCAACTAAGTTCTCGCTGTTTCTTTGATGAAAATGCCATTTTATTGTGAAAAAATGTTTACAAATGAATCATTCAAAATATTGCCCATCGCTAGCGACAACTTTTTCCCATCTTTCTGGCAGAGCTCGAATACCGTCACGGTAGAAATGTTCGTTTTTTGAGGCTTTCCACGAATCAAGCCATTTCGAGATGTCTTCATATGAGCGGAACTGCTGATTAGCCAGACCATGTGCCATCGAACGGAACAAGTAATAATCGGACGGCGCAATATCTGGGGAATATGGCGGGTGGGGTAGGGCCTCCCATTTCAGCGTTTCTAAGTAGGTTTTAACGGGTTTGGCAACGTGAGGCCGAGCATTGTCATGCTGTAGAATCACTTTTTCGTGCCTCTGCTCGTATCGTGGCCGCTTTTCGCGCAGTGCTCGGCTCAATCGCATCAATTGAGTTCGATACCGTTCCCCAGTGATGGTTTCGTTCGGTTTCAACAGTTCATAATAAATAGCACCGCTCTGGCCCCACCAAATACACAGCGAAACCTTCGCAGCGTGAATATTCGGCCGAATCGACGACGTGGAAGCATGACCGGGCAGTCCCCATAATTCCGTTCTCTTTGGGTTGCTGTAATGAATCCATTTTTCATCACCCGTAACGATGCGATGAAGAAAATCCTTCCTTTTTTGCCGCCGAAGCAGTTGTTCACAGGCGAAAAAACGACGCTCAACGTCTCCTGGCTTCGAATCATAAGGAACCCAAGTTCCTTGTTTTTGAATCATTCCCAACGCATGCAATCGCTGGGAAATGGCTTGGCGGGTAACTCCTAATGCTGAAGCAGGCCCCTTTTGCGTTTGGCACGGATCCTTATCAAGCAATGCCTCCAATTCAGCATCTTTGAAGGTTTTTGGTCTTTCTTCACACGAACGATCGTCAACATCGAAATCACCGTCTTTAAAGCGACGGAACCAATCACGGCACGTTGTTTCACATAGAGCAGCATCTCCGTTAGCTTTTTGGAGTTCTCGATGCGCTTCAGCCGCCGTTTTCTTCGAACGAAAGAAGAAAAGCAACACTTCCCGCAAATGACGATTATTCGCCACAAAATCAGACATTTTCACACAACCAAAAGTATATGACGCAAAAACAAAATCACTAATGTGTCAAAGCGGTTTGTTTACCATATGTCTAAGCTTGGTTCATGACGTTTTGGTTATGTCAGAATCGACCAGCACTTACTATTGAAGCCATCTCTTGAAAAACAGCGAGAACTTAGTTGCGCACCTAATAATTGTTGAAAATACGACTTTGAGAAGATGTATAAATTACATTCGTACCAAATTAATCAACATTAAATAAGATGTATCAACTCGTAATATATGAATCTATTTTCTTAATCAATTCCAATTACTTTTGTAATAGACAATATAAATGTAAAAAGAAATGCAAGTCAAATATATATTGTATTTGCATTATTATTGTTAAATAAAGAATTACAATTCGAAGTAAATTTAACAAGAAAAGTCTTTAAATATTTACTATTTGGATAAGCTATTATTCTTGGACTCACAGTAAATATATCGTACTACCATTGTTAGCATTATTTTCCTATGTACATAGTATAAATTCTACAGCGAATAGATTTGGATCTGTACACATCCAAACACACACACTTTAACGCAGTGTTCGTGATTCTAGTAAAAGTAAAATTGACGCATATAACTTGTACGCATTGCGAGTGTTAAAATCATTTCTCTATTAGAAGCTTCGTAAAAAAAAATTGTCAATGACTATATTTATTATGTTGGATTTCTAAACGTTCTAAATATTTTAATAATAATTTAGATAGCATTGAATTTGTGCTACTTACAGACGAATTCTTTCAATAAAAAGAACGTTTACGTATCCAGATTAACGTATTGACGTATGTTTAACAATTTCTTTTTTCAAGGCATTCTCATCCCAGCAAACAAACACTTTACGTATAGCATTTTTGGTCAGTCGTATGAGGTGTCATTGAAAATGACACTGTTAAGTGTATGTCAAAATTATTTTAACATCATATTATTATTTGGACTTCGTTGAAACGTGGTTCTCAGAGGATATCATTAGCAGTGAATTATTTCCAATTAACTACAATGCTTTAGTTGAATTTGATGGAACCTGTGGTTGATTGCCTTGATCAATAAGGTTGATATATAACCTCTTTCCATATTAATTTTTGTAATTCTGTATACGCATTTCGACAACCAAGTTGTCATCATCAGCAGATAATTTCAAAGTGTCGCACCTGGTAAAATACGTAGTGTTACGTAGTGTACATCTTTGTTTTGAGCGGTGTGGATCGCGTACGGAGTTTGATTTTCGTACAGTTGTTTTTCGCCGTATTTTACCAGGTACGACACTTTGAAATTATCTGCTGATGATGACAACTTGGTTGTCGAAATGCGTATACAGAATTTACAAAAGTTAATGTGGAAAGGGGTTATATATCAACCTTATTGATCAATACAATGCTTTAAGACAAAATAGACAACTTGACATTATCAATATGAAGCAGGGTGGTGGTGCACGTATGAGTTGTATCTCAAACTACCATTTTGAACGAATGACTCTTAGTAGTAGTTTTATTCATATACACAGTCTGTCTCAGAGACAACGAAACTTCTTAAAAATAAAAACAAAAGCTTATTATTTTGATAAAATTCATTTATTTCATTCAAAGTAGTCGCCTTCGGCTTCAATACAATCTTTTGCACGGTAAATTAACATGTAGAATGAATTTTTAAGTTTATTTTTAGAGACGTCCTTCAAGATCGCTGTTGCCGCTCTTTTAATGGTTTCGAAGTCGGCATAACCCTATCTTTTCATTGATAAATGTAGTTTAGAGAATAGATAGAAGTCGCAAGGGGCCAAATTCGGTGAATACGGTGAATGGTTGATGGTTAAAATGCTATTTGTAGTTAGAAAATCAATCATATGCGTCGAGTGATGAAATGGTGCATTGTCGTGTAACAAACCTATCATTTTTAAGGTATTGTGGGCGCACACGACGAATACGCACCAAAAGACGCTTCATAACACCAAGAAAATATACAGTACTGACTGTTTGACTAGTTGGTACAAGCTCTTTGTGCCCTACGCCTTTTGAATCAAAAACAAATCAACATTGTCTTCACTTTTGGCTTCTCCAAACGGCTTTTTTTCGGCCTTGCTTCGCTTGGATGCTTCCATTCAGAGTTTTAACGCTTGGTCTCTGGATCATTTCGAAGACACCGCGTCTTATCGCCAGTTATAATAGAATACCTGAAGTTTTTGTCCTTTTTTGAGTCTTTAATCAAGTCTGCACAATGTTGGATTCAGTTAGCTTATGTGGTAAAAACTTTGCACAAATCTTTCTCAGCTCCAAACGCTGTGTCAAAATGCGATGAATTGAATCTTTGGAAATATTCAATTCCATTTCCACGTATCGCAATGAGGATTTCGGCTCATTTCTGATAAATTCATGCACAAGTTCGATGTTACTTTCCGTAATCAGAGATTGTTTTGCACCAGGATGTTTGTCGTCATTTATTTGCGTACGGCCGTATTTAAATCGTTTATACCACTCATGCACACTCGTACGTGATAAACACGCATCACCATACACTCGATTCAACAAATTAAAAGTTTCAGTAAACGATTTACCGAGTTCAAAGCAGAACTTGATATTTGCTCTTTGTTCGAAATTCATTTTTTGATCAATGCGAAATACACGCTGTTACTTTATGCGCAATTTCTCTACTAGTGATGCAAATGCCATGATATATTGACATAACATTAGTGAAAGATCCATTTTACCGACGCATATTTTTTTAAATAGATGGCGCTACTAATAATTACTATTGTAAAAAAGTTTCGTTTCCTCTGCGATAGACTGTGTACAATCTATCATGCTGGCTGTTTTTGTTATTTAAATTCCCCGTAATATTTCTATTTCTAATTATTAAGAATTGTTATTTTTATTTGAAGATTTTTGTGCAAATTATTCAAGCAATATATTCATTGTAGGCAGTTTTAACGTCACGCACTTTAACTTCGTTTGGTACATGGGTCCAGCCAGGTCTTTCTCGATTTCAATTGTAATTTAAATGTACTTCTAGTTCAGCTAGTGACTTTAAATTTCACGACCTTTCCTAAAATTCTATTAGCTATCATCTCTGAAAGTTGGAAGGATGCATCTAATATGGATTCATAATTGCAAGGATATCTTCGTATACACATCATGTGTCTGTCTAGATCCTAATGTATTTTATATGGAAATGTATGAAATATCATTCAATTTGACCATTTCATCTCGCATTTGTTTTACTTTCTCTTGGTAACTTTTCATTCAAACTACCATTGATATTTTCCAAGCATCGTGCGTATACAAGCGAAAGTTTCTACAGGCACAAACTTGTATGTAGTCCTAAAGGCATTTCATGTAAAATCCTGTGATCGTTAATCTGGTACGTAGACTTCCGCGGTCGTGGTTCATATTATCTTCTTCTGGGCTTCCGGGCTGAAACCGCGTCACTGATATAATCAGTTTCAGTGCGACTGACAGAAGCAATAAATGAGCTCTGAAGATATCCCATACGTGCGGGTACGCAACGTCGGCAGTTATACCAGTGACACGGTTCCAGCCCGGAAGTCCAGAAGAAGATAATTCTGTGATTGTTGTTTCGAAATGAGTGATGAAGTGGAATCTGTTAATAACACACAATTACGCAGACTGCTGATGATGACAGCTTAATTGTAGAAATACATATCCAATATTAAAATTAAAAACTGTACTGTTGTAAAACAGTTATTCTAATCAACTGAAGGTTGATATAGAACCAAAATGTACACAGTGTACATTTTGGTTCTCAATGGTACGGATCGCGTACGGAGTTCGTTTTCGTACAGGTATTTTTCGCCGTGGTTTACCAGGTGCGACACTTTTTAATTATCTGCTGATGATGACAACTTAGTTGTCGAAATACGTGTACAGAATACGAACATTAATGTGGAAAGGGGTTATATGTCAACTTTCAGTGAATAAGTGAATCAACTACAGGCTCCATCAAACTTAACTTTCCTTGAATTACCAGCAGTTTCGAATTTGATTTGATGAAGGTATCTTTTTACTCTTGTGAATTGCATCTCAACTCGTATATGCATAATTTTAGGAACTCGACGAATGCTAAATAGTCCGGAAAAAAATAAATTGCAAAGTCGATATTATAAGGTTTTCCAATAGGGATGATATGATTTTGAAGTGACATTTCGGCCATTTGTAATATGTCATGATAATCTGTCATTTGTTTTTCATTGTATTCAGCAGTGTTTACAATTTTATCATGGAGAGATATACGCAAGAACATCGTTTACAAATTATTCAGTTTTATTATCAAAATAATCGTTCTCCAATTGCAACTTTTCGTGTGCTTTTGCCATTTTATGGTCGCAATAATCGTGTGCTCCCTATTCGTCGAATTGTTAAAAATTCTGAGGTTACATTTTCTTTACATAATTTTCAAGTGCCAATAAGACAAAGAACCGCTCGAAGTAATGCAAATATTGCTGCCGTTCAGGCAAGTGTTACTGAAGACCGTAATTTGTCGATTCCAAGACGTTCTCAACAATTGCGACTGTCACAAACCACAACCTGGCGGATTTTGAGAAAGGATTTGGGTTTGTATCCCTATAAAATTGTTCTCACTCAAGAACTAAAGCCATTGGACCACCGTAAACGTCGTGAATTTGCTGATTTTGCCTTGGAACAACTTGAAAACGATAACGATTTTTTTAAGAAAATCATCTTTTCTGATGAGGCTCACTTTCATCTAGATGGTGTGGTAAATGAACAAAACTGTCGATTCTGGTGCGAAGAAAATCCACAAATTATTTACGAAAAACCATTACATTCACCTAAATTGACAGTTTGGTGTGGTTTTTGGTATGGTGGAATCATCGGTCCGTACTTCTTTCAAAATGAAGCTGGTAACACCGTTACTGTCAATGGAGAGCGGTATAGATTGACAACATTTGGTTCCAACAAGACGGGGCTACGTGCCACACATCAAATGCAACAATAGAATTATTGCGAGAAAAGTTTGGAGATTCGATTATTTCAAGAAATTGTGATATTGAATGGCCTCCAAGAAGTAGTGATTTAACACCATTAGACTATTTCTTGTGGGGTTATTTGAAGTCATTGGTCTATCGAAATAAACCAGACCCTCTTCAAGCTTTACAAGTCAATATTGAACTTGCCATTCATGACATACGACTAGATTTAGTGGAAAAAGTGCTCGAAAATTGGGTTCATCGAATTCGTTCCTGCAGAAGAAGTCGTGGAGGCCGTTTGAATGACGTTTTATTTAGGACTCAATTGTATCGATTGTACTTCACATTAAATAAAAAACTTTTGAATTTTCTTAACAATAAGTGTGTTTTTTTTTAAAGAAATTATATCACTCTTACTGGAAAACCTTGTAATTGATTGGTTTCATTCGTAGTTTTCTTCGGAAATCTTTGAAAATACAGTTCATTTTGTGTGTGTCATTATTGAATTAATCTTACATAAATTTCAAACGAATGTAATTACTTTAAAGAGCACCTTGATCTTTTTCTTTAACCACCTTGGCTTTTTCGATGTCGTGCGGACGACAAAATTAACATAATACGTCCGGACAGCACAAAATTATCAATTAAATTTGACTTATTTATGTAAATACATGTGCATTACTCGCTCATCAATATAAGTAATTATCACCTTACGTAATTGCCTGAAAGTCATTCGGCAATCTTTTTCTTATTGCAACATTTTTACATCGCACGAAACCGTTGTCTGGAAGTCCAACACCCATGCGTTACGATTTCGTTTAATTTTTTTTCTTTTTAAATAAATAACTCTAGTGCAACATAGACATGAAAGTGTGTTAAAAATGTGATTATTACATAATTTTACTCGATGGAAATTATGTTAAATGCCAACTTAACACAAATTTCATTTTACTTTCACCACCTCTCTGGAATGCATACCGAACTCGCCACTATCTATTAGGTTATGGTACGCAGTCGATCGTTTTAGTTGTCTCTTTTTTAATCATGACGATTACAATTAAAAATTTTATTTATGTTTCTCAGTGGCGAATTAAAGCAGAGTATGACTTATGAATTTCTTCGAGGCGTATAAAATATATATACTATAGAAATCGATTCTGTAATATTCTATTTTGTAACATAACATTAGTCAAGCAGATATTTGGGTTTAACAATTTATTAAAACGTAACACTTATACGCATATTCCATTTAAATATGGTCAAATCGGGTATTGCATGTTCTGTGAATATAACTGTACAAAGTGTACTAGGAAAGTTTTGCAATACAGCTTTGTTTATTTAATTTTTTCAAAGTAATTTCCTCTACACTCAATATACCTCTACATCCTCCGAAACCAATCTTTAAACCATTTCTGCCTAGTTTCGCTAGGGAGTAAAGCACACTCGTTGTCTCAAGCCCGTGGAAGGTCCTCATCACTGGAAAACCGCTTACTTTTTAGCTTCATTTTCACATGCGGGAACAGTGCAAAGTCTCAGGGAGTAAGATCTGGACTGTAGGGAGGGTGTTCGAGAAGTTTCAATCCTGTCGTGGTCAAATATTCGGTGCAGGCTTTGGCGAGGTGAGTTGGAGCATTATCGTGATGGAGGAACCAGGTGTCCATTCTTGACTTTGGTCGCAGATTCTTCATAGCTGTGACTGTCTTCTGTGTGTCCAAAACGACGCGTTCCACAATTCCACTCGATTCGAAAAATACAGCTATCATTTTCTTCTTCACAGATCGGGATTTTCTGACAACTACGGGTATGTGCTCATCATCAAAGACCCAAACTTTGTTTTGAGTTTTGGTGGGCACATCGAAATAGTACAGCTAAGTCTCGTCACCTGTCACGATGTTGTCCACATACCGAGATTGTCCCTTATTAAACTTTTTTTGCATCTCCCAGCACCAAGTCACACGTCGTGTCCTCTGCTCTTCAGTCTATCGATGCGGCACCCAGAGAGAACAAAGTTTCTTCACGTGCAATTGATCATGCAGAATCGAACAAATTGCTGGTGCATTTAGGTCTGAAGTACCTTCTATCTGTTGGTAGATTCAGATAGAAGATAGATTTCTTCACAGTAGTAACGTTTTCCCCCGTAACTAACGTTCGTGGCCTTCCCGGCCTCTCAGCATCCCCCACAGTTTAATTTCCCCTTTGGTATTTTCTATACCACCAGAATATCGTTGTGCGATGTGGACAAACATCACCTAGTGCAAGAGTCATCTGTTCGAAGCACTGGTCTATGTTTAAACCACGCACGAAATTATAACGCAAAACTGCCTGTATCTCATTTCGTGACCACGACGCCATCGCAAGCAATTTACACTCTCACTGCTAGTGAATAATTGAGCCCATCGACATGGCGCGGCGGCTACTATGCATGTATGAACATGTCTCAACATGCAGCAACAAGCAGCTTCCTACGATTCATTGTTGCGTCGTATTGCAAAACTTTCCTAGTACCCTTTGTATTATACTGATCATCATATTACTTTTAACTTAAAGTAACGTTTTAAGTAAAAAAAAATACCCTGATTATTAATTATTATTTTCAAATATTTTCTATGTAATGAAACAAATGAATAAAACATTCGCTACATCTGCAATAGATTTAATATCATATTTCAATTCGAAAACAATGTAAAAAACTTAAAAAATTCCACAACTTACGTGGAAAACAATTTTATATCTACATTAGACAATACTAGATTCTGCTAAAAGAAATGTAAATTTTCTAATAACTTTTTATTGCTTTATTAAGTCAAAAATTCTACTAATTCTCCAACGAACTTGACCTTTGTCTATATTTAACTAGTGAAACCGAAAACGATGTCTTACGTAATAAAAACTCATCTGCTGCATCTTTAAAAAAGAAACTACTTAAAATTAGCATATACAAGGTGTAAGATTGAAGTACTTGGAATAATTATATTTAAATTTAATGTCTTACTAATAGTTATTAGTTAATGGCTTACACATACACACACACATTCACATGTGAACACCCACACACACATAATGGGTGTTTTTTAAACTGCATGAGAACTATCGATATCGATAACTATAGTTTGACAGCTGATAATGTCAAACTGTGTTGGCATTTCTGTTCAGTAAGGTTTGACAAATCATCATGAATCGTTTAACGCCAGAACAACGCTTCCAAATTGTGGAAATTTACTTTGAAAAAATAAATCTGTTCGCAAAGTTCATAGAGCACTTCGTCCATTTTACGGTCAACATAATCGGCCTAGTGAGCAAGTAATTCGTGCAGTTATTGATCGTTTTCGCACTAATTTTACTCTTCTCGATTCAAAATCATCAACGAGACAAAGAAATGTGCGTACCGAAGAGAATATTGCTGCTGTAGCGCGAAGTATTGAAGAAGATGCCGAAATGTCGATTCGTCGTCGTTCTCGACTTGTTGGCCTTTGTCCTTCGACTACGTGGAAAATTTTACGTAAGGATCTTCCCTTACGTGCCTATAAAATACAGCTCGTGCAAAAATTGAAGCCAAACGACCATCGTTTGCGTCGCATTTTTTCTGATTGTGCTCATTTGAAACTGGCCGAAGATGAGTATTTTAATCAAAGAATTGTGTTTAGTGACGAAGCTCATTTCTGGTTAAATGGCTACGTCAATAAGGAAAATTGCCGTATTTGGAGCGAAGACAATCATCAAGCCGATAACGAATCACCATTACATCCACTAAAATTGACTGTTTGGTGCTGTTTACACGCTGGCGGCATTATCGATCCTTATTTCCTTCGGAATGAGGAAGGAGCTGCCGTTACGGTGAATGGCGAGCGCCATCGATCCATGCTGACTGAATTTTTGTTTCCAAAAATTAATCAGCTGAACATCGATGACATTTGGTTCCAACAAGAGGGCGCAACTTGTCATACAGCACGCTTAACAATCGATTTATTGCAAAATCAATTTGGTGACAAATTTATTTCCGGAAGTGGTCCTGTTCACTGGCCCCCTCGTTTGTGCGATTTAACGCTTCTGGATTTCTTTTTATGGGTTATGTTAAGTCATTGGTTTATGACGACAAACCAGCAATTCTTGAAGCATTGTCAATATTCAACCCATCATTGACGCCATACGGTCAGGTGTATTGGAAAAAGTAGTCAAAAATTGAACTGATCGAATGGACCATGTAACTCGTAGCCGCGGCGGACATATGCCGGAAATCATATTTAAAAAATAAATGCCATGAAATTATCTACCAGATTATAATAAAAAAAATTTCATTCCAACAATGAAACTG
>JAVIWB010000414.1:0-15902 GCA_031893035.1 Dermolepida albohirtum
GAAATCAGTGTAAGATTGAGGATGTCGTGCGATGAAATGAACACATGGTTGAAGGAAGATAGAATAGCAAAACTAGGATGAAATCAAAAGTGGCATGAAGGAAAAACTCAAGGTCGACCGTATAAGGGATGGCACTTCCGAAGATTAACAAGCAAAGAATGTGAGGAAAAAATTATTTTCTTGTAAATACTTAACCTAAAAAAGTTAATGTATGGCACATTCACATTTGTGACACGAAAGAAATTTATGCTCACAATAACTAAACACTTCACAGTATTACAAATTTTTTTGATGAACTACTATTTTATTAATCGCGAAAATACAATTCTTAAGATCAAATTTTGATATTTTTTACTAATATCAGTTTATTTAACATATGTTGCTTACATTGCCTATATGGCATTGCTTTTTTAAATTGCACATGGCAAATTTGCATTGCGTTTAGGGATATAAAAACCTTATGATCGTGGTAATATTTAAGGCGTTTCTAATTTTGTTTTCATGAATTTATATATGGTTAATATATGCAAATATAAAACATTTGAAATAGTGTTCACTCACCAGTTACAACAGCGAATATTTGGGGCCAATCAGAACCTTCTTCATCATTGGTGCTATTTCCTTCTTTCTGTTTTTGTACTTTTACACCCATTTTAATACTAAATTAAATAAATGTTCTCCAAATATATAGCGTAAACTGCAACGGTTTTGTAGGTAACTGTTTGGGAAAAGTTTGCATTTCAAGGAAGATATATAATATTTACTTTATACAATGACCACGAGTGCGAATAGCATACATTGATTATTTGCTTTGTTTGTAAATGTTATCTGTTCAACATGTATATAATGTTTATAACACGTGAAATAGGTATTTCAGAATCATGTGTTTGTAACTATGAAAATGATTGCACATTAAAAATTTATATTTTAATGGCATGGATTTTTATGCGTATGAAAATTACGTAATTTAAGTGATTGATGAGTTTTTAAATAATATTTAAATCTAAATTCACTATAATAAATTCTAGATAGCAAGTTAAATAAAGGCTGTTTCAAACTGCGCGGATTTTTCTAAGAATAAATAAAATATATATGGCGCACTGAATTTGCCTGGGTATGTGGGCATTTCAAAAGTGGTATGACATTTATAAAAATGGCTTCGTACACGGTACAACAACGCGTTCAAATTGTTGAATTATTTTATGAAAATCAGCGTTCTGTGAAAAGAGTTTTCTGAAAATTACGTGAATTTTATGGTTTACATAATCGTCCATCTGAAAGCACTATTGGTCGAATTATTAAAAAATTTCAAGAGACCTGTGCCGCGGAAGATCAAAAAAGTGAAAAACACAGTCGTAGTGGTCGTTCACAAGAAAATATTAGTTTGGTCCTAAAAGTGTTGCTGAAGATCCTGAAGTGTCCATTAGACGACGCTCACAACAACTTGGACTTAGTGGATCAACAACATGGCGTATTTTACACAAGAATTTAGCTCTGAAAGCATAAAAGGTTCAAATAACACAGGAACTGAAGCCATTAGATCATTTAAAACGTCGTTCATTTGTCAATGTCATCAATGAACAACCACCCGATTTTTCTCAAAAAATAATGTTTTCCGATGAGGCACATTTTGAACTTGGTGGCTATGTTAGTAAATAAAACGAATTATTCATGAGAAATCTATGCATCCTAAACGAGTTACTCTTTGGTATACATTATGGTCAGATGGTGTAACTGGACCTTACTTCTTTGAAAATGCTGCTGGTGAAGCTGTAACTGTCAATGGTGATCGATATCGTCGGATGATAACCGAATTTTTGTGGCCTGAGTTAATGAATATTGATCTAGAGGATATGTGGTTTCAACAGGATGGTGCTACACCTAACTTTGCACACAATTCAATTGATTTATCGGTAATGTTGATCAATAAGATCATGTGATTTGACATCGTTAGACTATTTTCTTTGAGGTTATGTGAAAAGTCAGATTTATAAACACACTCCACAATCAATTCCTGCTTTGAAAGATGAAATTATTCGTGTCATTGGTGAGATAGAGCCTCAATTATGTCAAAATGTCATTGAAAATTTTAACAAAAGAGTGGACGTGTGTGGAGCTGCAAGAGGAGGTCATTTGGAAGATATTATTTTTCGCATATAAATGTCATAACTGACACTTCAATTACCAATAAAAAGTTTTTGAAAGTGAATGCAAATTATGTGTTTTATTTATTCTTTAAAAAAACTCAAAATTTGAAACACCCTTTGCTAGGTACCCATATTGTGTAGAACATTATGAGAATGATTTGGTGTAATATCAGACTCGGCCTCTAAATGTTTCTTTCAGAAGAACTTAGCATTGTATTTTAATACTCACATTTCTTTCATAGCGACGGATGAAATTTGGTTAATATTCATTTAATTCGAAGCCTACAGTGTGAATAAAATGTCTAAATGGATACTCCTAAAATGCACTAACTTCTGACTCATCATGCAATCCAATACTTCATTTTCAAACGAATAAACACATCAAAGAATTTAGGTCATATGTAACAGACTCCGTCGTTACTAGTTCAAATTGTTTGGCGTGTGAGGATGGAAGAAGAAAATGAAAATTTAAAATCAATGAAAAATGGGAGAGTACCTGGAGCAGATGATATCACAGTGGAAATTATTATAAATGGCTGTGCAAGCATACTCATAAAATCGTTAAACTTATTCAACCATTTCCTAGAATAACTAAGAACATTTAAGGAATAGAATATGAGTGCAACTCCTTTCTTTTTAGATAAGCCTGCAGAAACGAATGCGCACTCATTGGCAGCGATGATATATTTCGAAAGCGGTCGGATATACCAGAAGTCGAGTTTCATATGCGTATGGTATGTGTATGAATGCCGGACTACATTGATGATGGAGAATCGACGGTGTTCTTTGTTATGTTCGACGAGTGGGGAAAATACGTTCAGGAATGGAGATTGCCAACAAGAGGTCAATTACAGTATAATTTACCTCGGGTGAAAACACGATTACGAATCAAATAGAAGCAGAGTTAAAAGATCACAAGATATGGCTGACAGTAGATGAAACAACGGATGCAAGAAGTTAATCACTAGGGTTGATATATAACCCCTTTCCACATTAACTTTTGTAATTCTGTATATGCATTTCGACAACTAAGTTGTCATCATCAGCAGATAATTGCAAAGTGTTGCACCTGGTAAACCACGGCGAAAAATACCAATACGAAAACAAACTCCGTACGCGATTTGTACCGTTGAGAACCAAAATGTACACTGACAGTGTATATTTTGGGCAACTCAACTTGAAATGTTGGTTACAGATGAGGGTTCGAATATTTTTAAAGGTGGAAAGTTACTAAAACAATTTTATTCTCAATTGCTTCATGTAACCTGTTTGCTCCATGCATATTATCTTGTAGCTGAATTTATTAGAAACACTTTTTCAAAAGTAAACCAATTTATAGTTTCTACCAAAAAAGTTTTTATTAAATCGCTAAAATGTACATCCGGACATTCCTCAGCCACCACGACCATTGACGAGCAGGGGGACGTGGCTTAAAACTGTTTTATATTATGAGAAATTTTTACACATTATTAAACCTTGTATCTTAAATTTAAATCCGCAAGATGCTCAAGTAAGTCAGCGGCTGATATCATATACCAAAATCCATACTCAAATAGAGCAAATTTTCGAAAATTATTCATTTGCATTTCATCATTGCTGAAAACCAAGAGTGCGAATACAATGCGAACGTCTTTTTAAATTCACGAAACCACATCATTAGACCCAGAACGCTCCTTTTGCAAATACATCAATATATTTGTACCTCGCCGTAGGAGTATGAATGAGTCAGCACCAGAACACATACTATTTTTAATATTGACAGTAACTGAGCGTAGTAGGGTACCTACGAAAGCACTCGTTTCTGCAACCTTATTTTTAAAAATGGAAATACTCATAGAAGCAACTACACAAGTATATGTGTCATTACTCAAATATTTATTAAAATAATTTAAATAAAACTAGACTTCAACTGTTTTGATAAGGTAACTTACCATTATCAAGGACACGGGATAACTGTCAGTTCAGTCATTTCTTTGATATACGAATGAAATTTAATACATTTGTGAAACAGTTGAAGACTAGCTTTACTTTATTTTATTAAGTATTTGAATACCCACAATGCAACGAAGTTCTTCATTTAAACATAATTGACCTGTATAAGTGAGAGTATTTTGATTATAAAATGAAATCGCTTAAGGACAATTAAGTCGAAAATGTCAAAACTATAAATTTTAAATGACCTGGTATGAACCATGAATATTAAAATGTAATGCTAAATTAGTCTGCCTTCACATTGGCAACACATGTACATGCTTTATGACTAGCTTATTGTATTGCAAATCGTAATTTTGCATTACTATTATACTTTAATTGTAATTTTGCTGTTATTTCTTATTGGAATTGTCCCCGCTGAGAATTTTCTAATAATTTAAAATAAAAAAGTATAGTGCAGAGACTGGAATGACGAGAATTAAAGTGCTTTGGCCATTTACTCACAATTGACGAGAACAGATGACTCAAACAACTATTGACTTAGAAACTATCAGGAAGAAATAGAAAGGATTGACCACGGCTATCAGGAAAGGAGGAAATGGAATGAGCTACGATATCCAAAGGCATAAAAGAGGAAATTGTATATGATAGAGAAGGTTCACCGACGGCAAATGGGAACGCAGAATCTAGTATATATACTCCAGGAATTTAACTAATTTGTGGTTTTTTAAAGAAACTTTCTTAACTGGAAAATGATCTAACAAAAATATCTAAAAATACTGCAAATTTTTTCTCGAGTTCTCACCACTAATATCGGCTTTGTCGTTAATTCTTTTGTCAATTAATTGTATTACATCCTTGTGATATGTGATTGGCCAAAACCGGAGATACCACGTGTACTGCCTTCCCTCTCATATATAGGAATCATTAGATTACTGATTTAATAAAGTATAAGATTAAATATGTGTAGTTTATTAATACATAGTACATATATACATACATATTTATGATAAAAAATGTAAATATTTTGACCATGTATGAAACATTTTATCTACAATATATTAGTTTTAATATACGACTGTGTTTGCAGCCATATACTTATATACATGCAATCAACTTATGTCGGTTGTGAAACAGGTTGAATGGAATAATATAGTTTCAGGTCATAAAACAATTAGGTTTCAGTTTCAGGAGAGTAAGTCGTTATTAAAAGAGACTTAGAATGGAGATTGTTTACGTGTGTAGATCAGTTTTTAGGGTTAGCAAAACTTTTGGCACCAAGATTAACTCTACAACTCGTTATAGTAGAGCTTTTAATAAGCGAAAATATTGATACCAATTGATATTGAACCCAGATTATACTAGCACTTCGACACAAATACGTTGTCTAGAAATCATCAGTAGATTGCTTCTAATTGATGAAATATGCATCAATAGCTTTCAAATGTGTCAGTTAGTTTAAATGCTGAAGAAGAAATTACGATATTAGGAGTATCTCTGATGCTTCTTGTCTGTTAGGAAGAAGACCGAGTCCAAGTCCAAATGAACAAATATATGATGGCAAGCGAAAGACAAACTTGAACCTCTGAAAGGAAAACGTGACTGTTTACTCCACCTCTACAATATTTTCTACAATGGGCAATTTCACATTTCTATCATAGTTCGAGTCAGACTTAAGCTAATACATATTGGACTGCCTTTCGTGTAATCCTGTCTTGAGTGCTAACGACTACAATAGTTCGGACTCCTCAAGGATGCCTTAGGAATATAATAGTTAAGTAGAGGAATTTGTAAGCAAATGACTGCGTTTTTACGAAAGCAGCTTCGAAAGGTTACCTATTTACTGTAATATTGAAAGCTTCTTGTAAATTCGACCTACCCTCTTATTTGAACATACGATACGAAAAACCGTTGGTGTACGCAATGTTACAGTTTAATAGGAAAAACTCCTAATCCAAATTCCATGCCAGCTGTATCAAATTGCATAAACCCGCAATTATTTCTTTCAGATATATTTCCAATATTTTTCAAACACTCTAACCTTAGTTTGTCAGAATAATCAATTCTACTCGTTGAGATATGAGACAAATAATATGCAATATCCATGAAGTCCAACGTCTACATAGCGCACTATTTACCGATTATGATGAAACTCAATATGCGTTAGCTGGTTTAATTCCGTTTGCAGCCAAAATTTTTGAACAAATGACCATTGGGGGTTTCTCTTCTTCATTTACTTCAATGTTGGCAAACCTAAAATTTAAGTATTTTTGAGAGTACCTTCTTGATTTGATCTCAGGAACAACGCTTGTCTGTCTACTTGTTGATGCTTCACTATCGTCTAATTCTCGCTTCTTTATAAATAACTGAATAAGAAATTTAGTAACGGAAGAGGCCAAGGAATTATTAATACAATCTTTTCTTGTGGGCAAAGTTGGATTTTCAAATAATTGATGAAATATGGAGTGGCGTAAAATTCATGTAACAACTGAAGATCCATTAGTAGTCTCTTTCTTTTCATTACCCTTCAACATTTGCTGAATTTCTTCCAGCGTTTTGCCTTTGGTTTCGGGTACAAGTAAATAAGACAGAAATATACCTACAAACGTGCTCGTGGCAAATAGAACAAATGGAGCAGTCAAGCCATAAGATGATGTTAGAACTTGAAAAACTTTATTTATTATAGTCATGTAACTTGAACTTAAAATAGTCATGATCGTTGCAGCCTTACTTCTAATCTTAGTTGAAAATACTTCGCTAAGCAATAATATAGGTATTAAACTAAGACCAGATGAAAATGTTATAACGTAAAGTACCAGTCCGCTGACTGGGAACCAAGAAATTGCCGATAAGTCAACGGTGGTGTAATCTTCTAAATAAAAATATACCGCCTCTGCTGTTAGAACTAGAAAACAACACGTGGTTGAAAATATCATAGGTTTCCGTCTACCCATTCTGTGCAGGGATACTAATGCAATTAAACTACTTATCGTTAGGGCGAAAGCGTATATTATGCTTGATAAGCCTTTATCTAAAGTACCTCCGGCTTCTTGAAAAATGTATTGATTGTAGGCCGCGAAAGCAGTTACTCCAGAAAGTTGCTGTAGTGCTCTTCCCATTCCAACGACTATTATCGCTTTTCTATTACTTCTGGTCGTAAAGCAATCTTTGAAAGTTCCAGTTTCTGATAATTGTCTAGTTACATCTTCAGTTAATTGTGTAAATTCTTTTTCGACATTATCTAAACGTCTTAATTTTTTTAAAGAATCTCGAGCTTGTTCAGGCTTATTCTTAACTAGGTAATAATAAGGTGTCTCTGGGCAAAACATAAACAAAATTAAAAATAAAATTGGCAACGTTATGAGAACGTAAGCCGTCCTTCTTATGTCGAAGAAATAACCAACACCGTTCGTAACTAGTTGTCCTAAATAGAAGGAGAAGGCCATCAAGTTACCCCATTTGCCTCTAACTTTTGGCGTGGCTACTTCTGATATGTAAACAGGTAAAACGCTAAACATAGCGGAATTTGACAATCCAAATAATACTCTAGATAAGTAAAATATATAAATAGATCTTGAGAAAATAATTGTTATCCATGAACAAACGTGCAGTGTTCCGGAAGCAAATAAGCAGAATTTTCGTCCTAAGCGATCTAAGCAGAATCCATATATAGGTGCAGATAGTATACTAACAACATACGGAATTACAGCCAAATATGATGCTAATTCGATATCAATGCTACCGTATTCATCTGATGATATTAATATTGGAATAGATGGTGAAGTCCAGTTGAATAAAATCGCTGTATTTAGGGCTGTCAAAGCCGCTGAAAATAAAAAGAAAAAATATTATCGAAATAATAGCATATTACAATTTATTTGATATTTATTATCAAAAAGGCATATAAAACATAGGGCGTACATTAAGTTTAATCGACATGAGAAATTAAGTTTAGCAAATCACGTGCTAGAAAGCAATCGTAATGTAACCGCAGATTGTCTATATTTAATCAAAAATAAAAATAATCGGTGTTAACTAGCTAGGAAAGCACATAAGTACATTTCAAAAAACAAAAACCATATGTTAATTATCGATAAAGGCCAGTAACATATTCTTGTCTGTTTGAATTCATGGAAAGGAAAAATACTACCGTTAAAACGATTCGAATATAAAGAGTGTTTCAAATTGCGCGGTTTTTTTTAAGAATAAATGAAATATAGATGCGTACTGAATTTGTCTGGGTATGTGGGCATTTAAAAAGTGTGACGTATGACATTTATAAAAATGGCTTCGTACACGGTACAATAACGCGTTCAAATTGTTGAATTATTTTATGAAAATCAGCGTTCTGTGAAATGAGTTTTTAGAAAACTACGTGAATTTTATGGTTTACATAATCGTCCATCTGAAAGCACTATTGGTCGAATTATTAAAAAATTTCAAGAGACCGGTTCCGTGAAAGATCGAAAAAGTGAAAAATACAGTCCTAGTGGTCGTTCACAAGAAAATATTGGTTTAGTTCGTGAAAGTGTTGGTAACGACAACTTGGACTTAGTGGATCAACAACATGGCGTGTTTTACACAAAGATTTAGCTCTGAAGGTATATAAGGTTCAAATAATATAGGAACTGAAGCCATTAGATTATTTAAGATGTCGTTCATTTGTCAATTTCATCAATGAACAAGCAGCTGATTTTTATCAAAAATTATATTTTCCGATGACGCACATTTTGAACTTGATGGCTATGTTAATAAACAAAATTGCCATATCTGAAGTGAGGAAAATCCACGAATTATTCATGAGAAACCCATGCAATTCTAAACGAGTTACTGTTTAGTGTGTATTATGGTCAGGTGGTGTAATTGGACCTTGTTTCTTCGAAAATGCTGCTGGTGAAGCTGTAACTGTCAGTGGTGATCGATATCGTCGAATGATAACTGAATTTTTGTGTGTGAATTAATGAATATTGATCTAGAGGATATGTGGTTTCAACAGGATGGCGCTACACCGCACTTTACACACGAATCAATTGATTTATTGTGAGAAAAATTTCCTGGACGTGTAATCTCAAGAAACGGTGATGTTAATTGGCCACCAAGATCAAGTGCTTTGACACCGTTAGACTATTTTCTTTGGGGGTTATGTGAAAAGTTAGGTTATAAAAACAACCCACGATCAATTCCTGCTTTGAAAGATGAAATTATTCTTGTCATTGGTGAGATAGAGCCTCAATTATGTCAAAATGGCATTGAAAGTTTTAACAAAAGAGTGGACGTCTGTGGATCTGCAAGAGGAGGCCACTTGGCAGATATTATTTTTCGCTTGTAAATGTCATAACTGATACTTTACCAATAAAAAGTTTTTGAAAGAGAATGCAAATTGTGTTTTATTTATTCTTAAAAAAAACCGCGAAATTTGAAACATTCTTTATAAGGGTGCACTTTAAGTGGTTTGTTAGACTAGAATACATTTTAAATTATGTGGAACCAATATACAGTGTGTGCTTTATTTTTAATGATAAATGTCTGGTACGGATTTATTTCTGTGCAATTTTTACCACAGATCCAAGTACGACACTGTGATTAACAATCTGCTGATGATGACAACTTAGTTGTCGAAATGCGTATACAGAATATGAACATTATTGTGGAAAAGGGTTTTATTTACCCTTTTTGATTAATTCAATCAACCAGTCCCCATTAAACTTTACCTTCATGTATTATCATAGGTAAAAACCAATGATTGATCATAATTGTTGAATCGAAAATATGTTCATCTCTCGGATAGAAATAGAAACTCTCGTACCAATTTAAAAGCATATAACCGAACATGTGTTGGATATGCGAAAGTGCGATATGCACGTTGTGCATTTGTTGGGCTTCGTGCATATCAAATAATTTCTTTTATGGTTTTCTATTAACTACAGATTGATTTTAAAACGCACTAATAATTATTAAATTCAGATAACCTTTACGATGTTATGACGTTTCCAAAGAGTGATGCCTTTGTTGGTTAACGTCTGTGGGTCCTAAAATAGTCTCTTTTCTCAAGAAACTTTTACCTACAACGAACGTATTTTGCACGTAGACCGTTTCTAAATATTTAATACTGCAATGAATTCAGATAATGAATAATATTTGATAAAGAGTAATATTTGCTACCTGTCTAATGCATATACACTTGCTAGGTACATGACAAGGACCCACCTTACCTGCTTTTATTAATTTATTTGCTTTTGTCGTTGCAACGATTACATTAAGGAGTCGTGCGACATGTCATTTTAAAGTATTTTTCGGGATTAAACTTTTAATTATATTTATATTTTTAATATTGCCACAAATCCTTTTATTATATTCTGCTTTTTGTTATCTTTAATTAACCACTACATTTGATCAATAAGGTTGATATATAACCCCTTTCCACATTAACTTTTGTAAATTCTGTATACGCATTTCGACAATCAAGTTGTCATCACCAGCAGATAATTTCAAAGTGTCGCACCTGGTAAAACACGGCGAAAAACAACCGCACGAAAATCAAACTCCGTACGCGATCCACACCGTTCAAAACCAAGATGTACACTGTACACTAATGTACATCTTGGTTTTGAACGGTGTGGATCGCGTACGGAGTTTGATTTTCGTGCGGTTGTTTTTCGCCGTGTTTTACCAGGTACACTAATGTACACTGTACACTAATGTACACTGTACACTAATGTACACTGTACACTGTACACTGTACACTGTACACTGTACACTGTACACTGTACACTAATGTACATCTTGGTTTTGAACGGTGTGGATCGCGTACGGAGTTTGATTTTCGTGCGGTTGTTTTTCGCCGTGTTTTACCAGGTGCGACACTTTGAAATTATCTGCTGATGATGACAACTTGGTTGTCGAAATGCGTATACAGAATTTACAAAAGTTAATGTGGAAAGGGGTTATATATCAACCTTATTGATCAAGTCAATCAACCACAGGCTCCATCAAATTCAACAACCACTACATTCTCTCTTCATGCTACAGATTTTTTAAAAGCCCTTGCTTTTCATAAATCACAGTCAACTATTCGCCATAAATTATTACTAATGTAATTATTGATTTAATAGTGAACCGAACATTATTTTCTTATGTGATTTATTGTTATTGTTTTATACTTATTTTTTTTTGTTGTTGGAAAGTGCTCATTAAGTGGTACATATACCATAGCATATTTTTTATACTACTAGTGTAAACGTAAACGTGTACGTATAGGTGGGGATAAGTAATTAGAGTTCGGAACGGTAGCGTAGACGTTTCCTTTTCTCTTATTAAATACATGTCTTGTATATATCGTGCATTCATTTTACCTCGCTACGAAAACTGTACCACATTATATTCGGGTCTAGCTGCCGAATACCGATCAGAATGTAAAGTGGTGGGGCGCGAGTCATTTGAATCACGACTATAACTGACTACTGATCGTATGAGCTGCAGCCCCACCACTAATTTGACTGTAGGCGTATCGATATTGTATTAACGGTCATTCGTGGTTTGCATTTGGGAGAGTGTGTTACGGTAAGACCTTTAAATTTAAATATTTTTTTAATTATATTACTTTGATAATGTGTACATTGGAAGAAAAAATTCAAATGATAACATGGGCTTTGAAAGGTAATCCTTTACGTCGTATCCAGCGCCTTTTCTCTGAAAAGTATGTAGATCGTCCCTTTCCTGCATTAACAACAATATCATTAGTAGTTAAAAAGTTTAAATCAGAAGGTTGCATTTTGGGATGTAAATGTCATAAAATCCGGATAATAAATGACGATAAAGAGATGCAGGAAGTCATGGTGTGCGCAATGGTCGAAGAAAATTCCAATATTACTATATCTAAAATATCAGAAGAGATAGGTATTAGCATGGGTAAAGTTCATAAGATATTAAAGGAAAATAAATACACATCCTATAAATACCAAACTCATCAGAAAATTTTTCATGCTGATCAACACCGCAGAATGGAATTTTGTGAAACTGTAATAAAACGTGTAAATACGAATGAACACTTCATTGAGACTATCGTGTTTACCGATCAATCCACGTTTCCGTTGCACGGTAAACACAATCCGTCGAATCTTCGATATTGGTCTATTGAAAACGAGTATCGACAATTGATTACGGGGACACAGTATCCTCAAAAATTGAATGTTTGGGCTGATATTTATAGGAATAACATTATTGGTCCATTCTTTATCGAAGGAAATTTAAATGGGGAAATATATTTGAATCTTCTTCGAAACGACATTGTCCCTGCTTTGAGAACTATTAATCCCAATTTAGAGAACGTATGGTTCCAGCATGATGGTTGTCCGGCCCATGGAACTAGAATTGTGAATGAATATTTAAATAATATATTCCCCCAAAGAGTTATATCTAATAGTGGTACAATTCGCTGGCCACTAAGGTAACCAGACTTAGCCCCTAATGACTTTTTTTATGGGGTTACATAAAATCAAAGTTATGTGGGCATCAAGAGGAAAGGGCTAATAATTTGGAAGAATTACGGATTAATATCGAACACCAATTCCAAATTATTAATCCTCTTGTACTGGCCAATGTTCGAAATGAATTTTATAATAGATTGGGGTACTGTTTAGCGCAAACAGGAGGGACATTTGAGAATTTAATTAATTGAATTTATTTTCTGTATTTAAAAAGTATTTTATAAGTTTGAGCAAGTTATATTTATTTTCTGTTTAAAGAGTATTTTTTAAGTTCCGAGAAGTTATTTTATTTTTTTGCTTTTTTAAGAGTTTTTTTTATTTTTAAACATTTTATTTGAAAACGTCTTTTAGTTCAATGCGAAACTTATTGTAAAAATATCTAATTGTACAGTTAAAAGTAATTATAATTTATTGATTTTTGGACGTAAACAATTTGGACAGTCAGTGATAGACCTTCCGCCAAGTACTACGAATAACTACTTAATCTGTAATCTGTAGTCAGTCGTTGTGATTCGACTGACTCGCGCCCCACCACTTTACATTCTGATCGGCATTCGGTATCTAGACCCGAATATAATATGATACGGTGTTTGTAGCATTTTAATATGAAAGCACAGCATAGCTTTTTGTAGACACCATGTATTGCAAAATATTTGAACAAAGACAATAAATTTGTAATACTGCCTAACCTTTCTCTTTTTAGCTATAAAAGAGAACCCCTTCTTTTTCCTCTGTTAACTAAATACTGAACGTATTTTAGATCCACCTTTTTCTTCAGTGTTGGCTTAGGGCTTTTAGAGTAATAATATTTTGGCATCCTATTAGATCTGATTAAGAAGGATGCTCCCACTCTTCGAGTTTATTTCTTGAGCTAATTTTAGCACCCTGGAGGTCAAGTAAAGGGATCGTTTAAGGTGAGGATACGGGAGTTTATTTATTATTCTACTAAGCGTAGGACGGGACGTTACAGAACTCTTTGTCATTGTTAAAAGAAGAGCCATTTGTTCCTTATATTATACTGAAAATCTCATTACTTAGTCCAGTAAACGTTTGTGATTTTTCATTGAAACGAAATAGTGTAAATGTTTTCCATGTGCATTACTTTGCGTTTATTGAACTAACTATTGACTAACTCAACTTAAGAATAAGTAACATTCAATATTTTGTTGAGATAACAAATCCCTCTTTCACAGTATAAACCAAGCGTGAACCGAGTGTATTCGATAACAATCTGGTAAAATAAAAATCTCGCAATAGAATATGAAACTTGTATAAAACGAAAAATTCTAATTTTAACCGCTTTATTTGTCGTATATGTAATACAGAAATCTTTGAAAACTTTCTGTTCTTCAGTGGGACTCGAACCCACGATCTCATTCTCTCCGAGAATGTGCCAAATTAAAAAATTTCTGCATTACGTATACGATGTATAAAGCTGTTAAAATTAAAAATTTTCAGTTTAGCAATACAAAAGCGCATAATGGTATGGAATTAATAACCTAATTTTTTAAGTTTTCACTTAATAACTCTTCCCATAATACAATTTGTCGAACATTGCAAGGACTCTAATTAACTGTCTCTGTAGTCTAATGTTTGTGGCACGTTCTCGGAGAGAATGGAAAATTTTTTCAAATGTTTCTGCACTACATATAAGATGTAACGGGTCTTCCAATAGGGACCTTCGACCTTTGACAGTTGATAGCGGCCATACTGTTGAAGCAACATCTGTGGAATTGGCTGTTATTTATTTAGTCTGTTTTGCCAAATTACCATGGACGGGTATAGCGTTCAACAATACGTGTAAATGATAAAACTGTTTTATCAAAATGGGTGTTCTGTTCGGGCAACGTTCCGCTCGCTTCATCCATTTTACCGTCGTCATAATCATCCTATCGAGAGGACTATTCGCAGTGTGGTGGATAAATTTGAGTCCACTGGTTCATAAACAATGAACTAACACCCGCACGATAACGAACGCAAGATCTGCCGAAAACATCGTCGCTGTCCGCGAGAGTGTGCAAGAGAATTCGAGTCAGTCAATTTCGCGTCGCTTACAAGGACTCAGCCTTTTGCAGACCACAAATTGCGAATTTTGCGTCATGGCTTGGGCCTGCGCCCGTACAAAATTCAACTGACCCAGGAGTTGAAGATAAATGATGATAGACAACGACGCGCGTGCACTGAATGGGCCCTGGAGCAGCTGGAAACTGATCTTAATTTTCATCGAAAAATCTTCTTTAGCGATGAGGCCCATTTCTGGACACGCCAACAAAAAATTGTCGAATTTGGAAAGATACTAATCCACATGAGATCCAAGAGCGTTCAATGCATCCCGAAAAAGTCACTGTTTGATGTGGATTTTGAACTGGCGGCGTCATCGGTCCATATTTCTTTGAGAATGACGTTGGCCAGGCCATCACCGTCAACGGCGAGCCCTATAGGTCGATGATTACCAACTTTTTTTGGCCTGAATTGGATGATAGGACACCAACGACATTTGGTTTCAACAGGACGGTGCTACGTGCCACACAGTTCATGCGACATTGGACATTCTGCACGAGCGATTTGAGGACATGGTCATCTCACGTGAAGGTGATGTGAACTGGCCACCGAGATCGTGCGATTTGACCTCGTTAGACTTTTTCTTGTGGGGTATTCTAAAGTCGCAGGTCTATGCGAATAAGCCACAAACCACAGCGGCCTTCAAAGCTGCCACGTATGTCATAATAGATCTTACGAAAAATTTTATATTTTCGTAAGACATATTATAATATCCGCGGCAGGAACAAAAGTTAACATAACAACGACGAAAAACGACTCTTATTAACCAGAAAAATAGTAGCTTTAGGAACAATAACCGGGGACAAATTACCGAATCGAACACGGAGTTCGCACGTTAGGAATCAATGTGAAGTTATGGATGTCGTGCGGTGGGTGACAAAACGCAGATGAAGGTGACAGGAACACATGGATGAAGGAAAATAGAATAGCAAAACTGGGACGTAATGGAAGGCAACATGAAAGTAGACGAGTATTATCTTAAACAAAGAAGAAGAAGAAAAAATAATTTTCTTGTAAAAATTAATACTTAACCGAGGCTGCTCACATTCTCCACATTGCATTGTTTTTTTTTTAATTGAACATGGCCAATCTGCCAATATGTTTAGAGACATAAAAAGCTTACGATATGTGTGGTAATATTTAAGACGCTTCTAATTTTACTTTCATGAATGTACATATATGTAGTTATGAAGTTATTTTCAAAATTTCGATTGAATCTAATATACGCAAATATAAAACATTTGGAATAGTGTTCACTCACCAGTTACAACAGCGA
>JAVIWB010000415.1:0-15813 GCA_031893035.1 Dermolepida albohirtum
CACCCACTACTGGCAATATGCACAAATTACGACAGTATAATCCACCTATATTTGTGCAACATTACCAAATCCATTAACTATACAACCAGCCAAAAAACCAAACAAACCAAACCAAAAACCGAACACACGTTCGATCTTTGTGCATTATGCACAAATTTTAAGGGTGGTTTTTGTGCAGTATTACCTAATCACATATATTGCAACATGAACACATGTGTGGTATAATGAATAAAGGAAACAAAATACATAAGAAAGGGGTTGATGCATATATGAACGATGTAGTCACTCTTATTTCCAACTTAGGATTTCCTATTTTTGTATCATTATGGTTGCTTTACAAAGATAAGCGCAACCAAGAAAGGCAGGACGATATTTTTTGTAACTATCAAAAGAAATTTTTAGAAAGGTTAGAGGAATTGGTAAATGAAGAAAACGACGAAAAAACGTAACAGAAAACTTTTATTAAATTCAATATCATTTTTAATAACAATCATGAAAGGAGCTTAAAAATGGCTTACACAGAAATCAAAGAAATAAACGATAAAGAAAGTCTTTTAAAAGTTATTAACGAGTTAGGAAAACGACTAGATGAGGTGGACGCAAAAACAATTACCACTACTACTTATTCTGATTCTGATAATAAAGAAGATGAAGAAACCACAGAAACCACAGAAAACACAGAAACAAACGAAGACCTCGACGAAATCGAGAGAATTTTAAAACTGTAAAGGAGACACAAAAATGGAAAAAAACAAATTCAACTCATCTAAAGAATTTATGTCTGAAACATACGGTTTTCAGAAAGCCGACAAGTCAACAGAAGTATCACCAGCAAACACAATATCGCCTTCTCAAAGAGACGAACTAACAACTGCTAACGAAAATCCACGATAGAAAAGGAGAAAATATTTATGGGTTCAACAATAGCTTCAAAAGCGATCGCACAAGGTACAATTGACGCATTAGTTTCATTTAATACTGATTTTAATGCGGGTTGGGACTTCGGAAGAAACTGGTCTTCTGTCGATTACCCGATGTTTGAAACATTTATTAACGATTATTTGTTTCCGAAACTAAACGAATCTCACTTAATCAACATTGAACTAGGAAACCGTTTTAACTGGTTAGCAAGAGAAGTTGACTTTATTGGTCAATTTTCAGAAGAATATGTTTTCATGGACACGATTCCTGTTTCTATGAACCTTACAAAACCTGCCGAGCTTATGCTCAAAAGAAACTACCCAAGATTAGCTACAAGATTTTATGGAGAAGGAGTAGAAAAGAAACTAAAATTTACACTGAACGATAACGCACAGAGATTGAAATTTCTTTCACTTGGTGATGGTGTAGCATATGCTATTGGAAAACTAAGACACTCTATCTCACAGATTAACTTGGATGAAGAAAAAAGAATAAAAGGTATGATGGTTGATTACTCACTCAACGCTGTTCCAGTATCTGCAAGAAAAATTGTAAATTCGCAACAGGAATTATTTGAAACTTTATTTGAAGGTTTTCTTGATATCCAGGATTCTACACCAGAATTTAACGAAACACAATTAGCTTCTGGTGGCGCAATCGGAACAAGAACGACAAGAACAGACATTTCCGATATCATTATTTTAACTACAAACAGAAACAAAAGGTTCCTTCTTGACACCAAGCTAGCTAATACTTTTCAAGTTGCTGGGCTTGACCCATCAGCAAAAATAATGTCATTTAAGGACTTAGGCGGTTCATACCGAGTTACAGAAGACGTTACAATTACAAATCAAAATACAATCAATTTTATGAGAGCTTTTAGCGACTACCAAGTTGAAATAGGTGACGTAATTTCTAAGGGTGATGTACTTACTTATGATATCGGTTCTCAACCTGAATTTGTTGGAAAATTGTCAGAGATTAAACCTGATTCTGAATTTTACACTTACGTTTGTGATGTTAACAAGATTAGGTATAACAGATACACTAAGAACATGATTAGTTCCTTTACAAATGATGAATTTGGTGACAGTCATACATGGTTAAAATATTATACAGAAAAACGTATGTCTCCTTTCTTTAACAACATTGTAATCATGTAGGAAAATGGGGTATGAAAATGAGAAGAAGAGAAGAAGGACTAGAGGAAGAATTAAATAAAAAATTAGAAAGTTTGGTTATATTCCAAAAAGATAGGTTTTATAATATTCTTTTTAATCGTTATAAACAAATTCTTCCAGTACTTTACTCCTATTCATTTTCGTTAAAGCATGAAAATATTGTTTCTATTGATTTTATGAAAATGGAACATATGTTAAGATCTGGATTCGTTCCGTGTGTTGGTGAAAATAAAAGTGGTTTATTAGTGTTACTTGGGTACATTAAAAATTACCAAACTGAAACCGATACACGGAATTTTGAATTCCAATATCCTCTTAATAAAGATTCTATAGCTTTCATTATACCTGATGATGATATACCAGAAGAAATGAAAGAAATAAGCTTTAATGATAACATGAAAACGGGTAATTTTATAGCAATTAAAAATAAGGGTTTCTATGATTCTACAAATGATTACACGATAATAAGACATTATTGTGATGAATTATGTGAAATAGCGGCATCAAGATATAGTCTAATTCTACAAGCTAAATTCAATAAAGTATTTAGATCAGATATCGGTAATGAAGACGTAAATCAGATGATAGCAAAAATTTATAATGGTTCTCCATTTATAAAAATTTCTGAGAGATACGAGATTGATGAATTTATTGTAGATTTAAGTAACCCTAATCTTTCTGTAAATCTTGAATTATTAAAGAATGAATATCAAAATAAAATGTCAGAACTAAACAATATTTTAGGTATTAATTCTTTGGCTGTTGATAAAGAAGCTGGTGTATCTAATGAAGAAGCTAGAAGTAACAATGCTTTTATAACCAGTAATGTAAATATCTATGTAAAGTCAAGACAGCATTATTTTAACTTTATCAATAAAAGATATGGATTAGATATAAAGGTTTTGTATGACGATGAAGCTGTTTCTGAGGTAAGTTTAGAAGGAAACGATATCTCAAACAATGAGGTGTAATTATGTCAAAAACAACAACAACAATTTATGAGATCATCAAGCATGAACTAATTGAAAGAAAAGGAAAAAATGAATTTTTTTATAAAGACCAAATTGTCATGTTTGATGATTATTACCAATTTATGTGGAAGATACAAAAATATGATGATGATGTAAAAGAGGTTTCAGACAGAATCATATTTGGTTATTTAACACTTGAAGATAATATAGACAGTTTGTTTAAAAAAGCATTTTTAAATAGATTTTTAGATAGGGAAATAAAATTTCAGACTATTGATCTATTTAGAAGTAAACTTATTTACGAAATACTTGCAAGAGAATATTATATCAATAACCTTTTTGGCAACATAGACGAATTTGTAAAAGGAACAACAATTGATATAGGTAAGATTAATAATTTGCAAGATATAAGATCAGTATTTATTGATAACGCACAAGACAGTATAAATCTTGATATTAACAATACAAATGTTGATTACGCAACCAATAATGACGTGTCAAGAAATCGCGATGTACAAGATAATAAAAGAACAACTACCAAAAGTGATTATGATACGCTAACAAAAACTATGAACGAGATAGATAGATTATACGATGAATTTGATAAAAATCTATTTTCTCAAATATGGTAAAGGAGTAAAAATATGTTAAACTTTAAACCCCCTCATTTTGGAAGAAAATTTAGTCCAGTTTATGACGCATCTGCTGATTATAACACTAACGCAAAATCATATTATGATTATCTTGCAAGATTTAATAAGTGGGTAAAAATGATTACTGATTTAGTAAATAGACTTTTAAGACGTGATGTAGCCGTCAAAAAAACTTACTCTATTACATTATCAAAAGAAGGTAATTGGATTTCTCTTTCTGAGTGTGAATGTGAAGATAGTTATACAGACGTCATTACACTATCTGCTGATTTAAACTTATCAAAAAGAGAAGAAACTTATGTTTTTAATATCTCTAATATACAACTAAACGCAATTCTTAAAAATGTTAAAGTACCAAATGGAACAAAAATTTATGAAGATGGTGTTTGGTCTCCTGATTATAAAAATGTTCTTTCTTCTATTATAAACGCATTAGAAATGGTTTTTAATAGATTGGATAACATTGACCAAGAAATAACAAATATACATAATGATATTAAAAATATTAGAACTGAAATAAATAATATTAAAAATGAGTTAAACAATATTAATAATAAGATTATAAATATAAATAATGAAATAACAAATATATGGGACACAATTAACAATATATACACACTAAATTTTACGAACCTTAACCCTTCTACAGATTATGATGTGGTATTTTATAACGGATTTTATACAGCTTCTAATTCTGTTGCAATAGGTATAATAGATACTAGAGATTATGTTACATTAAAAATTGCAAGTATAGACACAATTTATCAACAAGGAAATGGTTTGCAAAACGAAAATTTAAATAATGTTACTATTAGACATGGTATTGAAGTAACAAGTGTACCAAAATCTAGGATTTACGGTATAAGATTTAAAGGTAATTATTCATTTTTAAATGATATGGATATCATTAATGAAAGAGGTGTTGGTTCCAATGTTTGGAATGTAAGGCCTGTTAATATAAGAGCAAGCTGGTTATCTACTATGACATTACAAAAGGTTGATGATAATTACCCGTTTGTAAATAGTATTGTTTCGTATTCAGATGGATATAACGATCAATTTTCTGTTTACAACACAAATCCTTTAGTTTTGTCTTTAGGTAACCATGAAGTAGAAATAACAATGTTAAAAAATTAAGGAGAAAATATTATGGCAAACAAATTTACAAGAAATGTTACAGACATAAATGCAGATAAAGTACCAGAATTTCCTATATCAATGGTTGTGCAAAACGACATATTGTCTGACAAAAATCCAAGGCCTAAAATTTATATTGTAAGAGGGAGAGAGTATTTCGAAATCACCGACATGGTAAAAACTATCAACAATACACCGGCTGACTCAAACAACAATATTGTTCTTAACTGGTCGAATTTGACGGAAAAACCGTTTGAACAAATTAGTGATGAAGATTTTATTGTTCAAAATGGTGTTCTATATGTCATAGGAAAGGGTGTATCTTGGGAGAAAGTAACGAATAAACCTTTTGAAAGACTTAACGATTATGATTTTGAAGTTAATAACGGTACTTTGAACATAAGTCTAAACAAAATCGCAGAAATGTTGGTATGGAATAATATTTCTGAAAAACCTTTTAACAGATTAGACCCTTCATTTTTTACTGTTGATGGTGGTACTTTAAGATTACTTAATTCAGGTATTTCCACATCATGGTCTGAAGTAATTGAAAAACCTTTTAAAGAAATAAGTGAAGACGACTTTATGGTTAACAACGATGTACTTATGTTAAACGATATGGTATATAAATTTCTTTTAAGAAATTATAATACAACTGTAACTTTATTAACCGATGGACGTAACGGTGGAGAATGGGTAAATCAAGAAAACGGTTTGTATATGTATAAGATTCCGTTTGAATATATAAAAAACAATACAACAGATATTGATCCATTAAGACCTGACGGTATCGACATTAATAATTATGAATACAGGTGTTATATAAATGCTAATTCTTATAACGATTCACAGTTAAATGATCCAAATATTGTGTATCCATACGGTGTTGATATTGATTGGGCTTATGAAAAAGTAGGAATAATGTATTCCGGTATTACACCTAGATCAGATTTAAAAATAATACTAGGGATTGATGTCATAGAGGATTATAACGCAATTAATATAGGATAAGGAGTGTAAATAATGAAAACTACAAATTTTATTTTCTTCAAAAACACACCTCTTTCAGACTTTATGAACACAATTCACTTTAAAAGTAACGCCGATAGAGACAACTATTTCTTAAACAAAAACTATTTTTTAACCATTGATTATACTGCCAATGAATTCAATTTTATAAGAGAAAAATCTACGATAAGGGTACCTGTTAAGTCAGGTACCACTTATACAGATTTCGACGGTGTTAACTATTGTACATTTTTATATGGTTTTGATAACAAAAGGTATTATGCATTTGTAAATGCGGTTAACTATATCAATGATCATGTAACAGAAATAGAGTTTTTGATTGATGGTGTCATGACATATTGTCAAGGGGAAACGATTAACATACACGCAACAAATGTTTCAGTCGAAAGAGAGCATTTAGGTTTAGATTATTACAATGATTATTTGATGGAAATTTCAACTAATGACGACATTCTTGCTACAAACACAAAAAGGTATGTTTATAAGTCTGCTATGATATATGACGAATTTCATATACTTTTTACTTGTGCTACTGATCTTTCATCTGATTTTGGTACTGTGGATGAACCAAAAATAGTTACTTCTAGTGGTCAAGTTTATGACAGGATAATGTCTCCATTAAACCTATATGCCATAGAAGAAGACGCTTTCATTTCTATGATGGGAAAATTAAAAGAATTTCCTTGGATCACGGACAGCATAAAAAGGGTTCTACAAATTCCTACTGACCTGATAAACGAGAAAGATTTGCTTGACGTAACCACTAACTATGGTATAACAGGGTTGAAAAAATTTAAGAATAACGCAATATCCAACTGGCAAACATTTAATACCGATAATGTAAATCTATCTATCGAACAATTATGTGATATACACGGATTGGATAAAGAACAGGATTTACACATACTTAGGGACGGATATACAACAATAGAATTCTATTCATGGGACGGACAACAGGTTTCATACAACCCGGCTTTTTTGGATAAAGAAACGAATACTGGTTTGAAGATGTTGCTTAAAACTTGTATCGGATATCACAATCAATATGTGTTTTATTGTGAAAAATATATGTCTGATACTGTAAACGAATCAACCACATTTGATTCCAGAATACCAGACGGAAGTTTTATGAATAACGCGATTATTTATGACAACTTTGACGAGATACCCGTACTTGTAGATAGCGGTACTCTTAACTTAGCACGATCAGCAAATAGACGAGCAAACGCTGAAAATCAACAGATATCAAACAGACTAAGAACCATAACCGATAGCTCTGCATCATTACAGGACAGATTTTATAATTCAGTAAGCGTATTATCTAATATAACACCAACAAACCTTTTAGGTAAATTTTCATCAGAGTATGAATTTTATCAGAACCAAAAAGCTGAGTTCGCTGATTCTGCCCTTGCTTCTCCATCTATTTCAAACCAAACTAATAGCAACTCATTTTCAATAGCTAACGAAATTTTTGGTGTAACACTTAAGATTGCAAGCCCTTCAACCACAGAAATGGAAAAGATTAAAAAGTATTACAAATCTTTTGGTTATCAGATTAATAACGATTTTACAAATTTACACTCTGTAGAAACAATGTCTATGGCTAACTATGTTAAGTTTTCCGGTCAATGGTTTATACCCGGTGTTAATCACGTTATCATGGAGCAAATAAGATTGATATGTGAAAATGGGCTTAGGTTATGGCACGATAATGGAACACTAAATCCTATGGGGCAAGACCTACTTTACAACAGAATGACATAAGGAGATTTTCAAATGGCGAACGAATATTTTAGAGAACATGTTGCTTATATTATTGCAGTTAATGAGGGTTCGGTAGAAAAGCAAAATGGTGTAGAAAAAATAAAATACGATATGGTAGAAGTTGGCACACCCTTTATGGGAATAGGTATTATGCAGTGGAGCTGGGGAGAAAGTTTTGACGTAATAAGAGAAACATATGTCAGGGCTGGTAATTCATGGCTTGGTACTACACCACCCAATGATATCAAAACAGCAGTAGAAAATAACCAAAGATGGGAAGTATACCGTTTTTATCAATACGAACCTGCAACAGTTTGGGTTAGACAATATCTAAAGACTGATGTTTGTGTAGCGGTACAAAATGAACGATATTTTGCTGATGTTGATAACTTCATTTCTAAGCAAACAGCACAAGGTGTAACTGATCTAAGAGCAAAGGGTTATTGTTGTGATGTTGCAAATCAATACGGTACGGGCTGGGGGAGAGTATGGGGGGGGAAAAGGTATAACGGAAATAACGCTTCAACCTTAGCAAAAGCTCACAGTATTACTCCACAAAGATACGCATCAAGGAGAAAAAGAACCTATAATTATATGCTTAATGCAAACTTTGATAAACCCTCACCAATAACATTTAATTCTGGAGAAGACATCGGCGATTTTGAAGGCGGTGATGTAGAATATGATGTAAACGAGTTTATTGACATGAATTTGAGCAACATTATAAATACGTTGTTCAGAAGAAAAATAAATGGATATGCTACAAAATCTGGTGACACTTTTTATCACAAGTACTTAAAGATTATACCAGCAACTGGTTATAGAGCTAATTACCAAAACATGCTTGTTAACACAAGTATGGATATTGTAAAATTATGGGACGAAATTTATGATTTAGCAAACGAACTTTATAATGGAGCTGTAGATGGAGGTTCTGATAATTTTGAAGAAGATACAAATAATATCATAGAAGGAGGTGAAGAAAATGTATCCGACGCAATAAAAAAAGTAATTGCAAAAGCAAATTCGTATCCTGATGGTTCAGTACCTTATTCTATGACAGGCGCAAGGGACATGAAAAGCTCTGGCGATTGTTCCTCATTTACAAGAATTTGTTTCGCAGAAGTTGGTATATCTTTGGGTGGATGGACAGGTGAACAATACACTTATGCAAGCAGAAATAATAAGGTGATACACGATGGTGGAAGAAGCGTAATACCAAACATAGTTTCTGATGCAAAAGCTGGTGATTACGTATTAATGAACAAAAACGGTGGTGCATTTGTAGCTGGTGGATCAGCACATGTTGGTTTAATAGTGGCAAACAACGCTTTTCGCCATCAAAGCTCAGGAAGAGGAATAGTTGGACAATCAGGAAAAGGACCGTATACTGACCCACTTGACAGATATTTAAACGAATGGGTATCTAACTATAAAAGATTTGTTTTATGTAGACCATTAACTTAAAATTTAAAATGTTTCACGTGAAACATTGAAAGGAGAATTAATTATGTCGTACAAATTATACAAGGATTTAACTAAGGTTAACTTTACAAAAGGTGGAAATAGTAAGAGGTTTATTGTTATCCACTACACGGGTAATCAAACAGATAACGCAAAAAATAACGCAAATTATTTTCGCGCCGTAAATAGAAAATCATCAGCTCATTATTTTGTAGATAAAACAGACGTTTATCAAGTAGTTGAGGATAATGATAAGTCATGGTCGGTTGGTGTAAATTATGGGAGAAATAATCTTTTTGATATTGTGACAAATAGCAATTCTATCAATATCGAAATGTGTTCAGACAAAGGAAAGATTGCAAACGAAACTTACAATAACACAATCGATCTTACAAAATCTTTAATGAAAAAATACAATATACCAGTAGGTAATGTTTATCGTCATTATGATGTGTGCAGTAAACTTTGTCCGGGCTGGGATGGATGGATTGGGTATAAACCGGTTCTATGGACAAAATTTAAAGAAGCGATAAGTGGTGGAAAAGTAGAAGATGTAAATGTAGTACAAAAACCTTCTACACCAACAACTAGTAATCCTACATCTAATTGGGTGTCGAAACTTCAGATAGAATGCAACAAACAAGGGTTTAGTAAAAACCAAAAAGTAGATGGAATACCAGGACCTAACACACTTAAAGGTTGCCCCACAATTAAAAAAGGAGCAAAAGGAAATATAACAAAATTGCTACAAGAAAAGCTTAATTATATTGGTTATAATTGTGGTAATGCTGATGGTATCTTCGGTAACAATACATTAAATGCGGTAAAAAAATTTCAGAAAGCAAAGGGGCTTACATCAGATGGAATTGTTGGAAAGAACACATGGAAAAAATTGATTTATTTATAAAATAATAGAGGGCTTATGCCCTCTTTATTTTTCATCATACCATTTATCCTGTATTACTTTTATTAGTAAAAATATTAGTAATAATGCTATTCCAATTAAATATCTATTAATGTCTAAATCTGTCCCTGATTCTGGTACCATAACAATTATTCCTAATATCAAAATTATATATTCCATTTATTAATCTCCTAACGCATATATTTTTTCTTCTTTAATATTATAATAAAACTGATAATCTGAATTTATACCTACAGGTATAAAATCTAAGAAAAAATCGTCAACAATTTTTAAAGAATTCGTATCATAAACGTCAACTGAAATTGAACAATTGCTTATAATTCTTTTTTCAAATGTTTCATCATCATTTTCAGAAAATGCAATAATCTTATTTTCGTTTGAAACATAAATTAAATAATAAAAATTACATGCAATACATTCCATCTCTCTACTTATACCACTATTTGCCTTTAAAAAAATATCAACTGAAATACTACAATTTTTTTGGATTCTTTTTTTCATTTTATTATTCTCCTTTTTTTTCTAAACGAAATAAACAACAACATAATCTGCGTTTTCATTTTGCATAAAATTTTCAAAATAAATTCTGTACTTGTTTCCGCATTCATAAAGTATAAAACAAATATCCTCATTTTCTTCAATTTTGGTAAATACTTCATCTGTAATATTGCTTTCATTTAAAGCTTCAATCTCATTTCTTGTCATTTTTTATCCCCTTTCTTATCTTATATATGTATTTTAACACATATTTAATAAAATATCAATTAGTAAAATTGAACAAATTTTTTACTCTTTTATGAGCACTTTTTAACAAATCTAAATTTGATTTTTCACCAACTTTATTTTCAGCTTTATAAAGATCGCTAATTGAAAAAGAACCTAATTCCGATTCTATATACATTGTTTCATTTATATTATAACTTTCCAATTCATTTCTTATTTGCCCAAACATAGCTTCTACCTTTTCCTTATCATTTTCAAAATATAGACGATATTTTTTTCCAGAAGACATATTTACCATACCTTCATAAATACACATAACACCGTCGTTATTTAAAATTGATCTTGTGCATAAATTTTTATTTCCTTCCTTAAATTGTGTTTCTACAAATTGTCTGAAACTCATATTCGTATTAAGAGAATCTTTGTAAATTCCTGCACATTTATAAACTATTTTTCCATAGTTTTCACCCCTTACAAAATAGCAATACTTCTTATGATTAAGTACAAAAAACATGGTTATTTTTTCATTAGGTTTTTCTTGACACCCCCACTTACCTAACGCATATTCATCAAATAATGAGTCTGGTATTTTGTGTCTTATTTTTTCACTTAGATAAAGGCTGTCAGAATCAGTATAATATAAATATTTATCTATTTCTTCTGGTTCCAAATATGACAACGGAAATAACAATTCATAAAAGGCGTTTGTAGTAACACAAATCGAAAAAATTATATTACGTTGTGTGTTTTTGAAATTATTATGTAGTACTACTTTTTCACCATCAATTATTTTATAATTGTCAAAATACGCTCTTAATGCTGGGAGCCCATAAACACCATTCATTTTTACCTTACTCATATAAATTTCTTCGGTATTAAATACAATGTCGTTTTCTTCTTCTGTTATTATTATGTCTGATGGATTGTTCATAATAATTTTATTCTTTATTTTACCTTGTGTTTTTATAAAGTAATCTTTTTCTATTTGCGTTCTGCCATCAAAATATAAACACTCATATGTAACATAAGATATACATTCTATTTTATTTATGTTAAGTTTACATATATCTCTAAGTAATCTAAATGTTTGAGTAGTAACGTTTACATGTTCATGTCCAGAGTAATATTTTACCAAAATCTTCTTCATAAAATTTGATTTTACTTTAAACAAAATTTCAGTATTAAAAATATTTTTTTCAATTCTAAAAAGTGTAAAATAATTATCATCATAATCTATTTCTTTTACCTGTCTTCCCTCACCAAAGTCATATAAAAAAGTTGGATACTTTTTAAATTCCATTTCAGCAGGGTAGGATGAATTTCTATCAATTGAAAACATGTTTTCGACTATAATTTTGTTTATGTAATTATCGTTATAAGCGTTTAATCCTCCATTATAAAATTCCTTCAAGTAATCATAAAAATTCATACTATCAAATGTAAAATTTATGTTTTCTATTTTTATTTTTTTCCCTATTTGTTGCGTTAATTGAAATTCTGTAAGTGGGGAAATCTCTTTATATTCTGATAAAATATTTGATGTTAATGTTTTCTTACTGAAATCAAAACCGGGAAACAATTTATCAAAATAAAGATAAGTACAAGCTAAAATTATAACATCATTTTCTATATAAATATCATGAGTTTTTGTAAGCTTGCTGAAAACATATTCAGCGTATATTTTTGCTCTATCAATATCCATATCTTCTTCAACATTAAATTCGTTATAAACGTAATTTTGTTTTAACTTATCCTTTGTAATTAAGTTAGCATCATAAAGTTTTTTTCCAAGTGATGCTATACCTATATTTGTTTTTGGATAAGTATCATCTGTAACAAAACAAATATTGTTTAAATAAAATTGTAATTCTAAAGATGAACCTGTCTTAACTCTCTTTTCTAAAACACATGACTTTTTATCTTCATTTGATAATTGGTTTACCTTTATAGTATGATCATTATTTATTGCATTTTTCATATACATATTATATCTTTTTACGTTATAGTAATATTGCAGATCAAATAAAAGAAAAAAGTTATCATATTTATTACCATTATGTGCTATAATATTTATTCTTTTATTAGGAACAATATCATTATATGTATTTAATATTACATCAAAAAACTTTTTAAAATTAGGAAATTTAATCGTTTTTATTTCATTATTCAATATAAAAGATACAGCCACCGAATATACTATAGATTTATATTCGGTTGGCTTTTTCAATCCATTATTTATATTATAAATCAATGTTTCTATATCGTAGAAAAAAAACATTTCTTCATTGAAGGATTTTATTAAATAATTTTTCATGTCATTAACATCTTTTTCGTAATTAAACATTATATCTCCTTAATCTATATATTAAATGTTTCACGTGAAACATTATTTAAAATCCGTTTTCAAATCTCTTATTCAAACTGTTTATCATATCATCTTTTTTTATTTCCTTTAATTCTTTCGTAGTTCTGTTATACTCCACTTCTCTTATATTCTTTTTATCTATTTCTTTTTTTATTGCGATCATTTTCATAATCTTTAATTCTCTGAATTCCATGTTTGTTAAAATAGTTTTTTTAGTGTATGAGTTTTCAAAAAGAAAAAAACCTCTTTCAAACTTTTTTTCCATTTTAGGATCATAAAACTTTTCATTCAATAATATTGTATTTTTTTTCATATTATAAAGCTTATTTGTAAACAAGTAATCGTTATTTTTTTCCCCTAGCTTCAAAAGTATTTTATTTGAATTATCGCTATATGTTATATATAGATACAAGTTATCGATAAGTGCTATAATAACATCTGACGAAACTTTTATAGATAACTTTTGAGCAGGGGTTGCGATATTGCTTGAATTAAATTCAAACTGAGCAGTAGCGTTAGAATCATTTTCCTCGTTAAATGCACGTAAATTTCTTGTTTTATTTTGGTTTTCGTTTTTATGTATTTCTAATACAATATTCTTGTATTTTTTTATTGTGTTCATTTCATGTGATTCTAGTATATCAAAAATGTCTAACCCTGCAAGGATAGGAGAGTCAAAATTCTCAGCGTTTCCAAAGTAAAATATTTTTGGCTTATGAATATATGGAACATGTTCTTTACGGTCGATAGAACCATAAATTAATTTCAATTTAAAATATTCATCTGGTAAATAATCCCCTTCCAAGGCAAGGAATTCATCATATACAATAACTGGGTAATTTTCTAAAAACTGAGAACCAACTTTAAGATCAGAAGCTGCATTCAAATCTGTTACTATACCAACTTCTTTATTATTATAAATAATTTTTACATAAAATTCAGAACGAGAAAATGTAAAGTCGGCTATGTCGTATTGCTCACCTATCATTTTCATCATATCAACTACTTTAAGTTGTCTTAAAGTATAATGCCTAACAAGTAATAAATATTTTACCCCAAAATCAATTGCAAAATCTGTAAAAAAATGTAAGTAATTATAGCTTTTTCCGTCTGTTCTACTTGATATAGATATAAAATGATCAACTTCTTTATCTTGTAAATAGTGTAGTAATTTATTTTGGTTATAATTATCAGGTATGTTATCTATATGTTTTTTTATAAATTTGTTAAGTTTTTTCTCTGGAGAAATATCTAAAATTCCCATAATTATGCTCCTATCTATAGTTTGCGTAGTATACTATTCTAAACGAAAAATCTTCTTTTACCATTAAAGCGTTAAGCTTTTCTATTTCATGTATAAACTTAGTAAAAGAATTTGAACTTCTTGTTGCAATCTTTTTATAAATCTTGTCTGCATCATAAAGGTTAAAAGGAGAATATTTCTTTCTCATGTTTGAACCCCCTTCATATAAAGTAAGATTTAGATTATCTGTTTCTACGTTATTTTTATTTTCTACAAGTATATCATGATATTTACCGTAGATAACAGAAGTAGCAATAGTATAGGATATCTTTTCAAAATTAAAATTCCATTCGTCAAACATTGTAGCGTAATTATTTATGATAGTTTCAAATTTATTTATTATTTCTTCGTCTGAAAATGAAAATGAAAAATTAAAACTCATAATTATATTTTCCTTTCTATTCAAAAAGCGATACGGCCTTTTGACCATACCGCCTTTTGTTATTCTATTTAAATTGCATCACAAGGTCTTAATCTCCAAAAGTCCCGATCGTTGTTTGATTTCGATTTTATAACTTTTACTGAAAAGTTAGGTTCTCCTTCCATGATTTCTAATGCAGATTCAAATGATTCTATTACTGTAGGTGAACCGGAATTATAAATCAAACCATCATTATCGATTAAAGAAAGGAATGTTCTTTCTGTATTAGTTGCAGTGTCATGATCTTCATAAAAAAGATACCCTTTTAAGTTTATAACCGTATTCGGATCAAGTTTATGAATCTGATAATCCGGTACAAGTACCATTGCTGATTGTGCGATTTTGTTTTCTACGTTTGTGCTTAAAATTTTCATGATTTACACCTCTTCACTTTCTTCTACTAATTCTTCTACTACTTCTTCTACTTCTTTACCATAATTCAAAACATCTTCAATTGTGATCTCGAATGTTTTTGTTTTTGAAATATCTACTATTTCGTACTGAGCGTTTTTACCAAATAATTCTTTTACCCTAGCCTTTACCTTTCTTTCAATGTTCTTTTCGCTTACGTTTGTTAAAGCAAATCCTTCTTCAACTATTTGTAATGTTGGGTTTGTTACAACCGATTTTACCTTTACTATCGTTGCTTTTACTCTGATTTTTTCACTCATTTTAAATCTCCTTTTCATTAAAATAATTTTGTTTAAGATAGGTACCTATGTAATAAAAGGCGTGCCAACTCTTTATTACTATTTAATTATATAATATATACTGTTAAATGTCAACAATTTAGTCAAAAATAGTAGTTTAATACTGCACAAAAATCACCCTTAAAATTGTGCAATATGCACAAAGGACAAACGTATGTTCGGTTTTTGGTGTGGATTGTTTGGTTTTTTGAAATGTTGTATAGTTGGCGGTTTTGGTAATGTTGCACAATGACTGGTTCTTGG
>JAVIWB010000416.1:0-15734 GCA_031893035.1 Dermolepida albohirtum
CCCAATAGAATACATAATACGTCTATATATAATTAACAAGTAACTCATTAGCAACCAGAAATACTATTTAACGTACGCACTTCACTTTTGCATAAGAAAATAAAAAAATATGTGTAAAACATAGAAAAGTTATGCGAAATAAAGCAAATATAAAGCAATTCCATACAATGGGAAGTTTCTGAAAGTAACAAGAAAGGTATATATGCTTTACCAACTCCCTTAGCGTTATCTGCAGCGGTATATATAAGTAGAAAGTTAAAATCGATAGTATTTTCGTATAAAATCTTTGCATATTTGAATAAGAATGGCTGTTTAGAAATTCAGCAAGTTAAAGTAGAGAGATATTTGATTTTCAACACTTAAACTTATTTACAATTTGATGCCATTTCTTTGTTCAATATTTGACATTAACTTTCCAGTATTTGTCAAATATTCTCCACCCCTGTTTTCGATGGGATAAACGCGAAAAGTAAGTCCCCCCGGCTATTATAATTTCATTTTTCAAAGATCGCGTCTCACATTAGGTTATTGGAAAATGTCTTTGGGTGTTTACAATAAATTTTCGATAAATTGTTGCAGTTCAATTTTCACCTTGTATGTTTCATTTTACTGTTCATTTTAATTTCGAAAACCCTGTATAGAGTATGTATTTAACTTGTTTACGTATATTTGCGTATCTTTACTGTTACGCTATATTCCGATTTCAGGATTTAATATTTGTCTATGTATTCGTAAAATCGTGTAAAATTACACTTCTTACTTCTTTTCTTCTCGAATTACATGATCTCTCGTACCTCAGGCAGAGGTGTTCAAATGACTCGAAGATAAATCTAATTGTAATATAAAATTAAAAGAAAATGTTTTCCGAAAATGTTAATGCTCTTTAAATGAACATTTTAGATCCATAGGGGGTTATTTTGGAGGTGATAGTAATACTCTTATCTACGAGGCGTGGCTATTAAATAACGAGACTGACGCTGTAAAACATTTTATTTTGATTTTATACATATTTACTTATTATCACTTTCAATATACATACATCCCTTCTCTATCCCTACAACGCTCCATGCCAGTCTTCCATTGTTCGAAACAGTACTGCAAGTCTTCTTCTGTCAGCTCCTTCAGGACGCGTGGCGCTTTCGCTTTCACAGCTTCAACGGACTCAAATTTTGTTCCCTCTAATTCAGATTTCACCTTAGGTCTAACACTGGGATGCTGTACTTGGCTAGAAACCTCTTGCCTGACAATGCGGAATGAGCCGGTGCATTGTCTTGATGCAGAACCCACGAAACCATGACTTGTCCTTCCACAATTCGGGTCGTGTTTTCCTTATTCATTCACGGAGTTGAGCAAGAACGTGAAGGTAGTAATGTTGATTGATAGTTAGACCTTCAGGAATCCAGTGAAGGTATACAATCCCATGAATATTGAACAAAAACAATCGGATTTGCTCATTTGAGCTTTTTTGGCTTTCGGTGAAGTTGGGCTCTTCCAGTGCATGGATTGGCGTTTCATTTCAGGATCATAAGTAAAAAACCACGAATCGTCACATGTTATTATTCTTTCCAATAAGTTTGGGTCATTTTCAATGGCTTTCAAAGTGCCAGTACAAACATTTTTGGGAGTTTCTTGTTGTTCAAACGTGAGAATTTTAGGCACCATTTGGCACACACTTTTGCATGTTAAAATTGTTATGTAAAATTTGCCGTACGGATTCTTTATCAATTCATACAGTTTCAGCAATCACACGAATACTTAATCGACGGTTAGATCGAGCCAGATTATCGATTTTTTCGATATTGTCATCCGCCCTTGACGTGGATGGGCGACCCGGGTGTGAATCATCTTCAACGTCTTCTCAGCCATCTGGAAAACGCTTAAACCACTCAAAAACACGTGCACGCGATAAACATTTATTGTCATACACTTCTTTCAATAAATTATAAGTTTCAATAGCGATTTTTCCAAGGTTCATGTGAAATTTCAAAACAGTTCGTTACTCTATTGTTACACTTAACATTTTCCCGGCAAAACAAAAAAAACAACTCTGATACGAACGAAGGCTACGGCTATACCGATTTGTTTATAGAGACGAGAGGCACTGCAGTCGAAATAGACGGCTTCACGATAAATAGCTGTCAGTCGTTGGCGTTTCGCGCATGTGTACTCCTTCTGTACCAACGTCAGCCTCGTTATTTAATAGCCACACCTCGTATATACACATTTTTTTAACTATTTTTGGAATTAAATAACCACACCTTGTATATAATTAATTTTTTCATAAAGTCAAAACAATTAAATTTTGTTTAAAAAATATTCATAATGAGATCCCTTATTGAAATTATTGATTTTATCAGAGGTTGTTTCGTGTAAATGTTATATATTTAAATTAGTGCCCTAGGGTCAGTTAGATTGCTACGGTGAAATACTTAAGCTGTGGCAACAACTCTGAGTGTTGAAACTAATTTTCAGGTATTTCCGTCACGTACTACGATACCTTCTAAACATTTAGAACCGAAATTATACAAATTATAAATTGCAAATTATACTCTTTGATAATTTGCTTGTACAAATATTAAGCCTCTATCATCTAACATTCATCGACAGTAATCGTAATGTCGATATATAAATAGCTGCATATATTAATAACATCGGAATATATATTCGCAATATTAAATTGAAGTACATAAATTAATGGAGATTTTGATACATTTTAGGCAATTTAATTACGTAAATAGTTAATGAAGTAACTAATTAGTTAGTTTATGCATTATTATATAAATTAAGCTTAAAAAATGGAACATGTATATATGTATTAATCGTCGATTAATATCTGTTGAATGAGGATCGAGTTTTCCTGATAAGTCTTCAATAGGCGAAACAGCCGTCGCAACTTTGTTTTCGTTGAGCAAACGCTTTCATACATACATACACACGTATATATATAAATAAATATTTTGTCGTATTGGGTTGGCAACTAAGTACGGTTTTTACTGATAGAAAGCGTTGCTTTATTTTTTGTATAACGTATGTTAGTGCTGTACTTTACCGTTTGTCGCGTGATACTAGTCATATTGACGTAACTTCAGAAGCAAGTAGTGCGCGATTCTTATTAAAGCTATTAGTTGTGGGTTAATTTTAAATGGAGTGCAGAAACGAACATTTTCGACATATTTTACTATTTTATTTCCGTAAAGGAAAGAAAGCTGCTGCGGCTCACAAAAAGATATGTGAAGTTTATGGCGCTAATTGCTTAACAGAGCGCACGTGTCAGAATTGGTATAAAAAATTCCGTTCTGGAGATTTTTCCCTCAAAGATGAGCAACGTTCTGGTCGGCCTATTGAAGTTGATGATGACCAAATCAAAGTCATAATTGAAGAGGATCGTCATATAACTGTTCGAGAGGTTGCGAAGAGGCTACATGTATCGCACACAACAATTGAAAAACATTTAAAATGTCTTGCGCTAGTTACGAAGCTTGATATTTGGGTATCTCACGAATTGAAAGAAATTCATTTAAAACAAAGAATCAACTTTTGCGATATGCACCTTAGATGAGATGAAACCGACCCTTTCTTAAAAAGAATCATCACTGGTGATGAAAAATGGGTCCTGTACAGTAACATAGTCCGAAAACCAAAAAAGGTCATGCTGTCAGTTTGGTGGGATTACAAAGGGGTTGTGTTTTTTGAGCTGCTTCCAAGGAACCAAACGATCAATTCTGATGTTTACTGTCAACAATTAATAAAACTGGATGAAGCAATCAAAGAAAAACGCCCAGAATTGTCAAATCGGAAAGGTGTAGTTTTCCACCAAGATAATGCAAGGCCTCACACATCTTTGGCAACTCGTGGGTAACTATTGGAGCTTGGCTGGGAAGTGATGCCACATCCCCCATACAGCCCTGATCTAGCACCATCTGATTACCATTTATTTCGAAGTTTACAGAATTCTTTGAATGGTAAAACTTTCACAAATGACGATGACCTTCACTCGCACCTGGTTCAGTTTTTTACTGATAACGAGCAGAAATTTTATGAGCGCGGAATCATGCAGCTAAAAGAAAGATGGTAAAAACTCATTGAGCAAAATGGAAAATATATAATTGATTAAAAACTATTCTTTGTTTAAAAAAAAGTGTTTTATTTTATACTACAAAACCGAAAGTACTTAGTTGCCAACCCAATATTTTAATTCAAACAAACATTACAAATTTTCTTTTAAATTCTTCTACATTAAAATTGAGAGAAAATTGTATATAAACCCAAAGAAAACTTCCGCCAACTAAACTACATTTTAAAAATTGAATCACATTAAGAAGATTCAACATAAAAAACTACTCCATTACATCGCCGCGTGGCGTGCAAAAAAAGGAACATCTTTTTTTCAAAAAATTAAAATTTTATCTAACGCTATGAATCTAAATTATGCATTGTGGTCCTGGGTTTCCAGTTTCACAGTTTGTGAAATTACTCCATTGATATTGCCTGAGAACAGGAGAATTTAAAGTGTTAGCGTAGTTTACGTTTTTATCTTATAATTAGTGCCTTTCATGCTTACATACCGTTGACGTAGTTTCAGGAACACTGCTTTGTTAAAAACACCATTGCAATGTAAATATTACCATCTTAATGACTTGATACCTATATATACTTATATATAATTTTATTTAATTTATACTTTCATAGTATATAGAATAGTTTTATATATAGTTTATAGTTTTAAATGTTTCATTTTTTAAAATTAAAACAAGTCAAACGTTTGTTATCGTTTTATTAGTCAAATTTCATCAATTCTCTCATCAGATTATCATAATTATTAACGTTTGTAATTGAATGGAATGTTTGTAATTTTTTCTATAAGTTTTCATTAAAAACGAAATTATGTTCAATTAACTCAAGTTAAAGTTTAATTAAAAGAAAATAATTCAGAAAGAAATGTGGGAAGTTATTAGAAAACAGAGAAGTGGAGGAAGATCAAAAGCCTTAGAAAGAGTTTGTCAAAATCAACCTACTTTGATTCAAAATTCCTCCACCGAAAGGTAGATATAAAAGCGGACAAGATAAATAAGAATACAAGAAACAAAGGTCTAGTACTCACTTCAAAGGTTTTCCAATAAGAGTGATATGATTTCTTTAAAAAAAAAAACACACTTATTGTTAAGAAAATTCAAAAGTTTCTTATTTAATGTGAAGTACAATCGATACAATTAAGTTCTAAATAAAACGTCATTCAAATGGCCTCCACGACTTCTTCTGCAGGAACGAATTCGATGAACCCAATTTTCGAGCACTTTTTCCACTAAATCTAGTCGTATGTCATGAATATTGACTTGTAAAGCTTGAAGAGAGTCTGGTTTATTTCGATAGACCTGTGACTTCAAATAACCCCACAAGAAATGGTCTAATGGTGTTAAATCACAACTTCTTGGAGGCCATTCAATATCACAATTTCTTGAAATAATCGAATCTCCAAACTTTTCTCGCAATAATTCTATTGTTGCATTTGCTGTGTGGCACGTAGCCCCGTCTTGTTGGAACCAAATGTTGTCAAGATCAACTTCTTCCAATGCCGGCCATAAAAAGTTGGTTATCATCAATCTATACCGCTCTCCATTGATAGTAACGGTGTTACCAGCTTCATTTTGAAAGAAGTACGGACCGATGATTCCACCATACCAAAAACCACACCAAACTGTCAATTTAGGTGAATGTAATAGTTTTTCATAAATAATTTGTGGATTTTCTTCTCTCCAGAATCGACAGTTTTGTTTATTTACCACACTATCCAGATGAAAGTGAGCCTCATCAGAGAAGATGATTTTCTTAAAAAAATCGTTATCGTTTTCAAGTTGTTCCAAGGCAAAATCAGCAAATTCACGACTTTCACGGTGGTCCAATGGCTTCAGTTCTTGAGTGAGAACAATTTTATAGGGATGCAAACCCAAATCCTTTCTCAAAATCTGCCAGGTTGTGGTTTGAGACAGTCACAATTGTTGAGAACGTCTTGGAATCGACAAATTACAGTCTTCAGTAACACTTGCCTGAACGGCAGCAATATTTGCATTACTTCGAGCGGTTCTTTGTCTTATCGGCACTTGAAAATTATGCAAAGAAAATGTAACCTCAAAATTTTTAACAATTCGACGAATAGCGAGCACACTTGGACGATTATTACGACCATAAAATGGCAAAAGCGCACGAAAAGTTGCAATTAGAGAACGATTATTTTGATGATAAAACTGAATAATTTGTAAACGTTGTTCTTGCGTATATCTCTCCATGATGAAATCGTAAACACTACTGAATACAATGAAAAACAAATGACAGATTATGACATATTACAAATGGCCGAAATGTCACTTCAAAATCATATCATCCCTATTGGGAAACCTTATAGTATATGGATTTATTTAACAATTTCGTTTTCTTACTTATTTGATGACAAATCGTTTCGTTTTAATATGCACACAACACCTAGGAAAATATCCGATTACTTTCTAGTAACATCGCATGGAAAAAAATAACTTTTCGTTGAATAAACTTAAACCAATATCTCGTCAAGCAAACGAGCCTGTAAATGTATTTTCACCTCTTCAATCAACCGCATTCACCCAGACGCCAAATATCCCGGGACTCCATTTGCAAAATAAATATCCCCAGTCGTTTTATCTTAATCTGGCAGAAAAATATAATTTCGAAGCCGGGTCAATTAAAATACGCCAGATTGAATATGTTCCTTTCGCAATGCACGCGAGAATAGAGGTAGACTGTATGAAATTAAACATACGTATGTATGTACATACATGCGTGTTTTATGCATGCCGCAATTTTACATGCGGTTCAATGATCGATGCAAATTAGTAACCACGTCGTTGGTGTATGTATGTGTACTTAAATAATGTCGTTCGTGTGTGTACTTAAATAATACGTTTGCTAATTAGTCAAAATTCAATTTGAAATGTTCATTGTCTAATGTCAAGATACTTCAAACAATGTTAAAAAGTTGCGTTTACACTGAGTCAACTAATTAACAGAAGTGTTCGGTAACAAACTGTTTTCAGAATAAAATTCGGGACATCGCAGGGAATTTAAATTGGAAAGAATTACATAAGGGGGAGGGGTGTCCAGAAATCGAGGTTTCACTAAAAGGAATTTGATTAAATAACTGGAGGGATATCGAGTTAATCGTATATATTTCCTTGCAGTTAAATTTAAGGATTAGTTTGAAAAATTACAGAAAGCACAAACCCCTAAATGACTAATGAATAAACTCTTTTACGCCACCACAAAATTGTACCTTTAAAGTTGAAATCTACAGTAAATTTTCCTCTTAAATTTACATAAAATTATTTGAGGTAAACATAGTCATATCCAGACATTGATCTAAGATTTGTTAACTCCTACATACGCTAAATTGACTAGTTAGATTATATAACCCTGTTTATGACGCATTTCGACTGTACCAATTCTCATCAGGCAAACTGTGGTGTTATCAGCGAACTTATTCTCTGTTGTTGCAAACGATACGATAACAACCAACAGAGAATGTATTCGTTAATAACACCACAGTTTATCTGAAGAGAGTTGTATACTCGAAACGCGTCGTAAGTAGGGTGTTATTAACATTTGAAATGAAATGAAGAGTTAACATTAGGAAATACTAGGCCCAGCATCTTGCGTTCATTATTAAAGATATTGTTAAACTGTTTTGGATTGGGAATTAAAAACACGATTAGTGAGGTAGAGACTTGGAAGGTTGAAATCACCTACAAGCATAAGTAAATTATTAATTAAAAGGATCTTAAGTGCAGAAGTAAACCCTTCCAGGTCTTCTGAAGATGTACCAACAAGTGCAAAATAAATGGACATTCCAGCAATAGAACATTTGCAGAGTAGTAGATCTGCAAGGTATTAATGCACTGATATGGCTTTTATCAATGATATAAAACGAGATATCGTGCCGAATAACAACTTTCTATTGGGTTGGCAACTAAGTACTTTCGGTTTTTACTGATAGAGAGCGTTGCTTTATTTTTTGTATAACGTATGTTAGTGCTGTACTTTACCGTTTGTCGCGTGATACTAGTCACATTGACGTAACTTCAGAAGCAAGTAGTGCGTGATTTTTATTGAAGCTATTAGTTGTGGGTTAATTTTAAATGGAGTGCAGAAACGAACATTTTCGACATATTTTACTATTTTATTTCCGTAAAGGAAAGAAAGCTGCTGCGGCTCACAAAAAGATATGTGAAGTTTATGGTGCTAATTGCTTAACAGAGCGCACGTGTCAGAATTGGTATAAAAAATTCCGTTCTGGAGATTTTTCCCTCAAAGATGAGCAACGTTCTGGTTGGCCTACTGAAGTTGATGATGACCAAATCAAAATCATAATTGAAGAGGATCGTCATATAACTGTAGAGGTTGCGGAGAGGCTACATGTATCGCATACAACAATTGAAAAACATTTAAAATGTCTTGGGCTAGTTAAGAAGCTTGATATTTGGGTACCTCACGAATTGAAAGAAATTCATTTAACACAAAGAATCAACTTTTGCGATATGCACCTTAGACGAAATGAAACCGACCCTTTCTTAGAAAGAATTATCACTGGTGATGAAAAATGGGTCCTGTACAGTAACATAGTTCGAAAGCGATCATGGAGCAAACACGATAAACCAGCTCAAACCACATCAAAAGCTGAATTGCATCCAAAAAAGATCATGCTGTCAGTTTGGTGGGATTACAAAGGTGTTGTGTTTTTTGAGCTGCTTCCAAGGAACCAAACGATCAATTCTGATGTTTACTGTCAACAATTAATAAAACTGGATGAAGCAATCAAAGAAAAACGGCCAGAATTGTCAAATCGGAAAGATTTAGTTTTCCACCAAGATAATGCAAGGCCTCACACATCTTTGGCAACTCGTGGGAAACTATTGGAGCTTGGCTGGGAAGTGATGCCACATCCCCCATACAGCCCTGATCTAACACCATCTGATTACCATTTATTTCGAAGTTTGCGGAATTCTTTGAATGGTAAAACTTTCGCAAATGACGAAGACCTTCACTCGCACCTGGTTCAGTTTTTTGCTGATAAGGACCAGAAATTTTATGAGCGCGGAATCATGCAGCTGAAAGAAAGATCGCAAAAGGTCATTGAGCAAAATGGAAAATATATAATTGATTAAAAACTATTCTTTGTTTAAAAAAAAGTGTTTTATTTTATACTACAAAACCGAAAGTACTTAGTTGCCAACCCAATAGCTCCTGGTACAATTGACAATAATAAAATTTTCGGATCATACCAAAGGCCACCAATATAGAACGAGGTATTTCTAAGCAATTTCCACGTGAAATTTTAGGGAATGGAATACAGAAACACGTATGTGTATTCATAAATAATATGCTTTGAGTTTTCTCTTTCATTTAATATTTGTAAACAGCTAAAATGGACCGAAAATAAAACACAACGAAATATGTACGTTCCTTGGAGTACGCGAGTTATATTTATATCAGGTACAAAACTTATTGGTCCAGGTGTAGCAAAGTACGGCTGCATCTGTTCGCCGAAATAAAAAAGGAAGAGTGCGCGAGGGAAGTAAATGAAGCAAAAAGGGTTGATGTAAACATCAACGTAAAAATCTTGAAACCTTACTCCTTGCAATTAAAAAGATTATTAATAATAGATCCCGACCCAGTCGGATTTATTCTTTTAATTTTGTTACGGCAAAAAGGAAAAAAAAAGAAACAAAGGAGGAAAGAGGCGAAAACATATTATACGCAGCCCTTTCGGTAATGTGCCTGCATTTGTTATTACCCGATCGCGTTATTAAACACTTACAAACACTTCGCCATCCTTTTTCGGTAAAGTAAAACGATTTATATTGGAGCAATTGTAATTGCTTAGTATACAACGTAATGCAAAAGCGTACTTTGTCACAAACTCACTGAAACACCGCTAAGCATACCATTGAGACTATACTTATGTGGAAAGTGTAAGTGAAAGTCGTTTAAAATTAACCCAACATTTAAATTAATGTTACAAAGACATTCCAAAGCTACATCTATATTCTAATATGCATACGATAGCCTTATAGTGGTTGTTATAAATGTACACACATTCTTGTAATTATACCTAATACTAATGTTATTACGAAATATAATAATATTTAAAATTAATTTTCAACTTCAAATACACCAGCAAGGACTACTCTATTTGCCTGAAACAAATATTAACTTTCGGGTTATTGTGTATAAGATCATTGGAAGTAATTAGTTTCCTGTTTCCGAGGCAACAATAGATTTAGTGTCACAAAACTGGAAATGTTATAAAGACATTCCAAAGACTACATCTATTATCTAATATGCATATGATAATGTTATAACGGTCGTTACAAATATAGGTTGGTTTTGTACATATACGAGGATAGTTTGACAAGTAGTGATAATGACACATAGGAGGCACTCTAATTGGTAAAACAAATGCACTGTTATTTAGGTTGCCTATTTATATGTTTACATTCCGATATATAGGTAAATCGGTTGATTAGTTTATTTTTGGCAGCTGTTTGAAAAAGAAGCAACATGTCGTTTTGTTAAAATGGAAAAAGCAGAGTATCGTGCGGTGATCAAATACTTCGTAATTGGGGGTATGAAAGCTACCGAAATAAAAGATGAGTTACGGGAAACATTAGGTGAATCTGCTCCAACATCCGCCCCAATAAGTAGATGGGTAAATGAATTTAAACGTGATAGAACAAGCTGTGTTGATTAAGCGCGCTCTGGAGCACCCAAAATCGTGGCTTCAAAGAAATGATTATAAAAATCCATAATATTATTACGCAAGATCGACGACTCAAAGTGAGAGATATAGCAGACATGGTAAACATTTCAACAGAACGCGTACACCACATTTTAACGAAAGAATTGGGCCTTTCCAAGCTTTCGATAAGATGGGTGCCGCGATTGCTTACGACTGATCAAAAGTTCACTCGTTTGCGCATTTCCAATTAGTGTTTGGACCTTTATAAGCGGAATCTGGTTGGTTTTTGTAGGTGATTTGTTACTTGCGATGAAACTTGGATACACTACAGTACACCCAACCCAATATATGGCTGGACGCAAGCATAGATTCTAAAATTAAGTTGTTGCTGAAACACCTTAACGCAGCTAGAAAGAATACTGATGGCACAGTAATTGTAAATATTTAGACGATCATCCTTCTTAAACACAGGAGCAGTCGTATGTCCTTGTGAATAATAATAGTTTTAACAGATATAATACAAATACTTCTGACTGTCGCTGATTGACTCTTTAATCAAAGCGGAAGTATAATATTTTTCTTAATAATTTGTTAACGTAATCACTAAGGTTGATATATAACCCGTTTCCACATTAACTTTTGTAATTCTGTATACGCATTTCGACAACCAAATTGTCATCATCAGCAGATTAACCGCAAAGTGTCGCACCTGGTAAACCACGGCCAAAAATACCTGTACGAAAACACACTCCGTACGCGGTACACACCATTCAGAACCTAGACGTACACTCACTTTGACACTTTGCGGTTAATCTGCTGATGATGGCAACTTGGTTGTCGAAATGCGTATACAGAATTACAAAAGTTAATGTGGAAAGGGGTTATGTGTCAACCTTCGGTGATTAAGTTAATCAACCACAGGCTCCATCAAATTCAACAAAATCTAATAACGGACTAACTTCACTTCGTTTGAGAGCATCATTGAATTACGACAACTGCACATAAACGTACACATATTCTTATAACTACACATAATACTGACATAATATAAAATAAATTTTCAACTAGAATACCAGTAAAGACTATTCTATTTGCCTGAAACAAATATTAACTTTCGAGTTGTTGTCATACGGGATCATTGGAACTAATTAGTCTTCTGTTTCCGAGGCAATAGATTTAGTGTCACAAAACTCGAACTTAAAATATATTGTTGACCATCAAACCGCAAAGGCATGAATGTGCAATATAAATTATACACTAGAACAAGAATATTGTGTTGTTAATTAAATTCAATTTAAATTAATTTTGTAATCTACATTTAAAAATACTACAAATGAAATTCATCTTCCACATTTTCAGTAGAATATATTTTAATTGCTTAGTTCAGAATTGTATATTGGTAAAGACTAAAGGATAAAGTGAAGTGTCAAGTTAAAATGTATTTTAATGTTATCTCACATTAACCTCATAGGCGCAGCAGGAAAGGAAGTTTTACATATAAAACATTTTTAATTACACAAGAGTCTGAAACCCAGAACACGAAGCATATTTTCATACTTACAAGAAGATATATGTATGCTTTAGTCTAGTTCGTTTTATTTCTTCTCAAGAATAGGAGCGATCGACCTCTACATATTTCCAAGTACAATTCAAAGAAACAAGACATGACACGTAAAAAGAGAATCAGTGTATCTGTAAATAACAAATTTTCCACTAACGAAACGAACCTATGTAAAGTACCAGACCAACAAAAAATATTCGATTTTTCCTAATTCATTAGGAAACTATTGGGTTGGCAACTAAGTACTTTCGGTTTTTACTGATAGAGAGCGTTGCTTTATTTTTTGTATAACGTATGTTAGTGCTGTACTTTACCGTTTGTCGCGTGATACTAGTCACATTGACGTAACTTCAGAACCAAGTAGTGCGTGATTTTTATTAAAGCTATTAGTTGTGGGTTAATTTTAAATGGAGTGCAGAAACGAACATTTTCGACATATTTTACTATTTTATTTCCGTAAAGGAAAGAAACCTGCTGCGGCTCACAAAAAGATATGTGCTAATTGATTAACAGAGCGCACGTGTCAGAATAGGTATAAAAAATTCCGTTCTGGAAATTCGTCCCTCAAAGATGAGTAACGTTCTGGTCGGCCTACTGAAGTTGATGATGACCAAATCAAAGCCATAATTCAAAGAAGCTTGATATTTGGGTACCTCCCGACTTGAAAGAAATTTATATAACACAAAGAATCAACTTTGCGATATGCACCTTAGACGAAATGAAACCGACCCTTTCTTAAAAAGAATCATCACTGATGATGAAAAATGGGTCCTGTACAGTAACATAGTTCGAAAACGATCATGGAGCAAACACGATAAACCAGCTCAAACCACATCGAAAGCTGAATTGCATCCAAAAAAGATCATGCTGTCAGTTTGGTGGGATTACAAAGGTGTGTTTTTTGAGCTACTTCCAAGGAACCAAACGATTCTGATATTTACTGTCAACAATTAATAAAACTGGATGAAGCAATCAAAGAAAAACGGCCAGAATTGTCAAACCGGAAAGGTGTAGCTTTCCACCAAGATAATGCAAGGCCTCATACATATTTGGCAACTCGTAGGAAACTATTGGAGCTTGGCTGGGAAGTGATGCCACATCCCCCATACAGCCCTGATCTAGCACTATCTGATTACCATTTATTTCGAAGTCTGCAGAATTCTTTGAATGGTAAAACTTTCACAAATGACGATGACCTACACTCGCACCTGGTTCAGTTTTTTGCTGATAAGGACCAGAAATTTTATGGGCGCGGAATCATGCAGCTGAAAGAAAGATCGCAAAAGGTCATTGAGCAAAATGGAAAATATATAATTGATTAAAAGCTATTCTTTGTTTAAAAAAAAAGTGTTTTATTTTATACTACAAAGCTCAAAGTACTTAGTTGCCAACCCAATATTAAATAATATAAAACTTTTAGATTTTAGAACATACACTAACAATAAGCCTTAAAAATAAAACTCAAATTGAATAATCTTACTCCCGTGTCAAAGGCAATAACTTCTCTGACGACATAAAAGACACTTACTACTCTGCTCCCAATGCTTGAATTATCAATGAGTACTACCCAGAATTTTGAATTACTCAGATGAGATTTATAGCTTTACTATTTGTCTCCAAGTTCTTTCTTTCCATATCGCCTTCGGAAAGTTCAAATGTTTATACTTGAAAGGAGATGATTCAGAATAAATGGAGCAACACATTTCGTTCGTAGTTAATTCAAAATTATCTTTGATTTTTAAAATATTCCTCTTAATCAAGGACAAAATACTGAATCCAATATAAAACAACAAATCTTTCGAAAGAGAATGTAAATCTCAGGGCTCAGAAAATTGTTCCAAGTATGTTAGAGATGATATATTTATAATCACAAAAGATGGATAGATCAAACAAAAGACTGAAACTCAAATGGAAGGATCAAGTAATAAAGAATTTGTGGACTATAAAGTTTGGACGAAAAACATCGACGATAAAGAAGAGTTAAGAGAGTTAGCAACTGTAGTGAATAATCATATAAAGTTGAAAGTGGTTCTAAGAAGACTGTACAACCAGAACAAAATATAGTTTTTCCTTCAAATCGAATTAAGAAAGTTTCTTTTTGTTACTGAGGATTAGATTATGGAAACAGATGTTCTTGTAATGGATTAATAAGACTCTTGACCACTTAAAAGGTTAAGACGTATTTCTCAAAAGATAAGGCGGGTCATAAAAGGTTCTAATGATCTTCGATCGGTTCTACATAAGATAGAACAGTTCATATATTAATAAATAAATACTATCTTGATGAATTACCTTGAACAGCATTATTCGGAATTTTGAAGTCGTTTTTTCCTGTAGACATGCAATTAAAAAAAATTGTATTTTCGTTTTATAATTCAGTTACTTCACAATGAATTAAATTACTTGAAAATCTTTCTTCATATTTTAAGATAAACGTCATAGATTTACTTAAGTACTTTCAACATGAAGCGTAATTAAAACATCCAAACTCGATTAATCCCATACCCTCGATTAGAATAATTAAATCGATAGATAAGTAAAGGTATTCGTAAACCATTATCCTCCAAATAATTATCTACCAACGGTCATTATCGTGAGATATCCTGTGTTTATCAGGAACTAGGCAATAGAGATTCCACAACGACGAAACAAGAGCAATCGTTCCGAAGTCATAAAACCTAGGATTACTGAATCTGCAACAATTAATTGTTACATAATATTAAGTGCGCGTTTTTATTTGGAAGTTCAGCAAAATATACAGTTTCCAACCTTCTAAACGTGCCTGCATATGACCTGCAGCGGCTTCGAATTTATAGTTACAATATGATGTGAATCGATAGCTAATGGTTTCGACAATGTGAAGCCTAAAACTTACAATTGGCTTTGTTTGGCCGCTAGCATGTATTGCGTTTAACCTTCCACAATTTTAAATGCTTGAATGCACATTACTGTATGGTATTCGTTTAATAGGGATATTATTTATAATTCTGACGAATAATTAAAATTAGATTGTTTTTCTATTACAATTATTACATCGTTTCATAAAAAGAATATAGAAGAAGGTGAACTACTTGGTCTGTAACGAGATAAACGGAAGGTCTTTCAGATATTATTCGCTTTGTAGATGTTTTGCTGAAAATTTACGAGACGTATTCGAAAATTTTGCAAACCTCATTTCTACATCACTTCTTTTCTTTTTCGATTTTTGTATTAATAGAAAAAAAACATAAAAGAAGAGAACAAGAAGGAAGAAGAAAAAAATCAAGGAAAATCATAAAAGTTTTCTCCCCCAATTAACAAATCCATTCTTGGTCTTCAGACTAAACTCGCACTTTGGGAAATATCAATTTGGCCCATGTTCTATTTTTAACCCCCAAAATACAATATCAAATCCTCTACACACTTCTTTTG
>JAVIWB010000417.1:0-15557 GCA_031893035.1 Dermolepida albohirtum
TTTTTTGCAAAACAAATCATAATGTAACCGCGAATTGTTTGCGTTTTGTAAAGAATGTGTATATATATGAAAGCGTATATAATATTTTTCAAGAACAAGGACCATGTATCACTGACATAGGATCTACCCATAGCTCATCTCTCTTTGACCTCTTATACGATAGACAAGGGAGTGAGTAGTATACGCATGCAGGTACTTTTCTTTAGTGTAGTTTGGGACTAAAATACAATTTTTAAAATTATGTGAAACGAATATACAGTATACGTTTTGGCTTTCGACGGTACAGATCATGTACGGAATTTGCTTCGGGAGAATTTTGCGTGGCTTCCAGTTGCGACACTGTTTAATTCTCTGCTCATGATGACAAATTAGTTGTTGAAATACGTATACGCAATACGAAAATTATTTAGGGAAAGAGTTATATAATTTTAAGTTAATTAACCACAGTCTCATCAAATTTACCTAACTCGAATTAGTACCGTAGTGAATGTCAATTATTATGTTCTCTATTTAATGTCTTCCATTGATAATGCTTCTGTCGCAGTAATGCGTGGAATTGGACATACGAGGGAGCGTTTTTATATTCGCGGAATGAGCGGGTTGTAGAGGGGTCAGTAGGCGCATTGGGGGCGTGGCCTGTGCAGCGACTCATGATTAGTATAAATACGAAGTTTCATTGTTATTAGACAGTTAGTCTTTGAGCTATCGTCAACCAAGTAACATAATCAAGAGTGAAAAGTGAAATATGGAAAAAATCGAATATCGTGCCGTTATAAAGATCCTTACCAGGCAAGGAAAATCAGTCGCGACCATAATGAATGAGATGTCATTGGTTTACGGCGACTCTTGTCCAGGAAAAACCATGGTGTACAAGTGGCATAGTTTATTTAAACAAGGAAGGGAATCCCTTGAAGACGACCCGAGGTCGGGCAGGAGCATTGAGGTGACTACGCCAGCACTTATCCAAAAAGTTGAACAAATTGTACTCGAAGATGCTCGACTAAAGAAGAAACAACTCGCAGAAATGGTTGGAGTATCCGATACAACAATTTTTAAAATCCTACACGATCATCTCGGCATGTCTAAGGTCAGCGCAAGATGGGTGCCGAGAATGCTCACGCCGCCGCAAAAACAACAGCGCGTAGAGTGTTCGCGTGCATTTTTGGACCTCTGTAATGAAGACAAGGATGGTGTATTGAGTGGAATTGTTACTGGAGACGAAACTTGGGTTCATCATTATGAACCTGAGTCCAAACAAGTGTCACAATCAGCTGGGAAACTCATGGCAACGGTATTTTGGGACTCGGAAGGAATATTGTTGATTGATTATAAAGATAAAGGTGTTTCTATAACCGGAGAATATTACGCTTCAATATTAGAGCGACTAAAAGAAGCCATTAAAGAGAAAAGACGGGGAAAATTGACAAAAGGTGTTCTGCTTTTGCATGACAACGCGCCCGTCCACAAGAGCCGCATTGCGTTAGCTGCCCTGCATAAGGTGGGCTTCGAAATTGTGAATCACCCACCCTACAGCCCAGACCTGGCCCCGAGTGATTATTACCTGTTTCCTAAAATGGAAAAAGAGCTGCGGGGTAAAAAATTTACTGCCGATGATGAAGTCAAGGAGGCAGTTTCGGCGTATTTTGCAGATAAAGAGAAATCATTTTTTTATGAGGGTATAAATAAATTAATTGAAAGATGTGAAAAATGTATCCGTCTTGCAGGTGAATATATTGAAAAAGAAAAATAATTTGGTTTTTTTATTTCCACCCCTTGTCCCCCATTCCGCGAATATAAAAACGCTCCCTCGTATTATTGTATCTGAAGATTCGTATCATCCATAGGAATTTACTATTTTACCTGTTCCGCACTTCAACAATTTCGAGTTGCGGATAAGACTATTATTTCCATTAAGCAGACTTTCCGGGGTAATACCAGGTCGGCTGAAAAGTCCCCGGTCTGATACATAGATGGCGTTACTGTTATTAAATCCATATGTTTTTTAGATAGTACTAACCTTCAAACGAAACGTGTCAAAATTTGACAGCAATCCGACCATTAGTTACTGAGATATTGCGTTAAGAGTGAAGTTACTTTTGTTATTTAAAAAAATGGAAAAAAAAGAATTTCGTGTGCTGATAAGGTACTGCTTTTTGAAGGGAAAAAATACTGTTGAAGCAAAAGCATGGCTTGATGAGGAGTTTCCGGACTCTGCGCCTGGAAAATCAACCATAATTGATTGGTATGCTAAGTTTAAACGTGGGGAAATGAGCACCGAAGACGGCGAACGCAGTGGACGACCAAAAGAGGCTGTGACCGACGAAAACATAAAAAAAGTTCGCAAAATCATTTTAAATGACCGTAAAGTAAAGTTGATCGAGATAGCTGACGTCCTAAAGATATCAAAGGAACGTGTTGGACACATCGTGCATGAACATTTGGGCATGCGGAAGCTCTGTGCAAAATGGGTGCCGCGCGAGCTCACATTCGATCAAAAACAACAACGAGTTGATGATTCTGAGCTGTGTTTGAAGCTTTTAAATCGTAATAAAACCGAGTTTTTGCGTCGATATGTGACAATGGATGAAACATGGATGCACCACTACACTCCAGAGTCCAATCGACAGTCAGCCGAGTGGACTGCACGCGATGAACCGGCTCCAAAGCGTGGAAAGACGCAACAGTCATCTGGAAAAGTTATGGCGTCAGTTTTTTGGGATGCGCATTGAATAATTTTCATAGATTATCTTAAAAAGGGTCAGTCCATCAACAGCGACTATTATACAGCGTTATTGGACCGTTTGAAGAACGAAATCGCAAAAAAACGGCCCCATATGAAGAAGAAGAAAGTGCTGTTTCACCAAGACAATGCACCGTGTCACAAATCAATGAAAACAATGGCCAAATTAAGTGAATTGTGTTTCGAATTACTTCCCCATCCACCGTACTCTCCAGATGTGGCCCCCAGCGACTATTTCCTGTTTGCAGACCTCAAGAGAATGCTCGCCGGGAAGAAATTTAGCAGGGATGAGGAGGTGATCGCCGAAACTGAGGCCTATTTCGAGGCTAAAGACAATTCGTACTACAAAAATGGTATCGAAAAGTTGGAAGAACGCTATAATCGATGTATCGCCCTCGAAGGCAACTACGTTGAATAATAAAATCGAATTTTGCCAAAAAACTGTGTTTTACTATGGTAGACCGGGGACTTTTCAGTTCGACTGTTATAAGGCCAGGTTCTTATTGATAGAAGTTTTTGTGACCGTATATTGGATGAAACTCATGGTGAATTAGATAAATTTTCTTTCAAATTGAATTCGCCCGTTTCTTTTATTTATTCTTCTTTATTCAATAAGGAAATGATAACATTTCTGAAAGCTAAATAGTAATATAAGACTAATTGGAAACTTTCTAGCACCATTATCCATTATAATGAATTTAAAAGACTTCGCGTACTGGTCAAACATTGCCAATTAGTGTATATAAATAAAGTGGAACCATAAATTAAATTTTATCTTGGTTCTATATAGCCGAAATATTTTTCAGTAGAAATTCAATAATCCACACGTTCAACAAAAGAATTAAATAACATTCTTATATAGTCGTAATTAATAGTGTTGAAATACTCGCTGTTAAACAGTGAGTGTCTTTAATTGACGTAAAACAATTTCTTTTCATTGCCAAAAGTAAGTTAAAGGATAAAAAGCAATCGCAAGGTGTGAAATCTAGCGAATACAGAGGAAGTGGAGCCAAATAGAATTTTTGTTATTAAGAAATCGATGACAATTGACGAACAATAAGAGAATAGATTATCATGCAACAGCTGACAACTTCCTTGTTGTTTGTTGAAATATCAAATGCTTCAGTATACCAAGACGATCTTCAGCATTAACCATTAGATAACTTAGAACACATTCTTGAGGATATTTTTTTTAAATAGCAAAAGTAATGAGCATTGTTTTGATTTTTGACTTCTAGAAACGAGATCCTTTTGGATTTCGTTCATCCGCTGTGCACCATTCGGTACTTTGACACTTGTTTTAACGGCTGTATTGAGAAAACCAAGTTTCGTTACAAGTTGCAATCGTTTTTAAGAAGTTTTTGTTTCCTCAAGCTTCTACAATAATGACTTTGTAATAACTAAGTTGGTACACCTTTTGCTTATTCACCAATTGACGTGATACAAACCTAGCTTCTAAAAACTAAGTTTCTCACCTAAAAAGCGATGATTTCTCGCCTAGAATATTTCAAATTCCGGTTCCACGCAACTTACTTAAGATTTATTTTTTCGAAACCTTGGCTAAATGACCTCATTCATCATCATTTTTTAATTGAATATTTATCATCATTCATATTCTCTCTGTTTTCTCTGAAACCTCAAAAAGTTGTATTTATGGTTAACGATTATGTCTGTAATAGTTTGGGTGTGTCCGTAGCACTTTTAATACTTTTAAAACAATGTAATGTTAGAAAATATAGCGATGGTAGCTGAGAGTGTACGCGATGACCGTAAAAAATCGATTCGACGTAGATCTCAACAGCTTGGCTTGTCGTATGCCACAACTTGGAGTATTTTACGTAAGAATTTTTGTTTAAAAGCATACAAAATTCAACTCGTTCAAGAAAAGCGGCCGACCTTTCGAATCGTCACCATTTCAGTCGTTAAGATCTTGAAAGCTTGAAGAAGATCCACTATTTTCGACCAAAATTTGTTCAGCAATGGAGTGAAAAGCAATCCGAAGAGATTTAAGAGCTGCCATTACATCCAGACAAAACTACGGTTTGGTGCATTTTGTAGGCAAGTCGAATCATCATTTCTTCAAAAATAAAGACTACTGCAACGTAATTGTGAATGGTACCCGTTATCGCGCCTACATAAGGGACTATTTGCTGCCTGAAAACGAAGACCTCGACGACATTTGCTTCCAACAAGTCGGCGTTACTTGCCACACAGCCTTTAATACAAGAATACTTCGATGAACATTTAATTTCACGTAATGGACTTGTGCAATGGCCGCTTAGATCGTGTGATATCACACTTTTAGACTTTTTCCTACGGGGCTACGTAAAGTCCAAAATACATAATCCAGCTACGATTGAGCAACTGAAAGCCAACATTACTCGCGTTACTCGCCAAATACCACTTGAAACGCTCGAACGCGACATCGAAAATAAATGTCAAGAATGGTTCTTTTGTATGATAATAAGGAATATCCTCTAAAATTGAAGTTTTCATTTTTTTTATTTTGAAAGAAAGTACCGCCAAATGAATTAACCCTTATAAGCACTTTATCGCTTCAATCGCCATTCAACAGTACATCAGTACTAAATATTTAAAAGATGTTAAAATAAAAGAATACGTCAAGAATTAATTAGAAAGCAAACATTCTTCCTTATGATAAGCTTGTCGTTAGACGAAAATTTCTTTCCACCTAGTGCCGTTTTCAATTTTGGAAAAAGGTGGAAGTCGGAAGGGGCTAGATCAGGCGGATAAGGCGCATGCGGTACAAATTGGAAATGCAACTCGTGGATTTTGGACATCGCAACTGTGCTGGTATTCGAGGGAGCGTTGTCTTAGTGAAACAGAATCTTTTTCTTTGCCATTCCTGGCCGTTTAGCACGAATCTCAACATTTAATTTTTGTACAAGTTCTGCATAATATTGTGCGTTTATTGTGGTACTTTTCTGAAGGTAATCAATGAGCAAAATGCCCTTTGAATCCCAAAAAATTGATGCCATCACCCTGTTTGCCGATAAAGTGGTTTTCGCTTTCTTTGGAGGCGCAGAACCACGTTCTAACCATTGTTTCGACTGTTGTTTAGTTTCGGGTGTACTGTAGTGTATCCAAGTTTCATCGCAAGTAACAAATCGCCTACAAAAATCAACCGAATTCCCCTTATAAAGGTCCAAACACTCATGGGAAATGCGCAAACGAGTGAACTTTTGATCTAAATATCAGAATGTAAACATATAAATAGACAACCTAAATTACAGTGCATTTGTTTTACCAATTAGAGCACCACCTATGTGTCATTCTCACTACTGGTCAAACTATTCGCGTATATTGCAAATAAATCAAACTCAAACAATTATAATGTTGTACTAAATCAAACAATGAAATTATTATAACAAAGACAAGTATGATATTCTAAATTAATTTTTACTATCGAAATTAATATTTATATTACTAATGGTATTTTTAATCATGTAATTAACGAATTAATATAATTCCTATTCAATCAAAACACCTTTACTATACTACATTAAAATTGCACTAGCCTTACGTTTTTCAACTACAAATAAAAATTTGAAAGTCCCTTTTTCAATTTCTTATACGAGGGTAGCCGTTTATATTTCGGGAACTGGCAGCACTCTCAGGGTTGCCTCCGATCTGATGATTGCAACGTGAAGTTTTTCATTTTTGACAATATATTTACCTCTACAATTTTATTATCCGGTCGCTATTTCTATTGTTGACAGTAACTTATGTCAGCGAAAAAATGGAATTAACTCGCGAACATTTTCGTAAAATTATTTTCCATGACTTTCGGCTTGGATGATCTCAACAAGAATGCATCGATGAGCTGAATTCTTTATATGATGATGAAGTACCATCGAAAACTACAGAATATCGTTGGTATAGTGAATTCAAGCCTAGACGGCGTTCTTTGGATGATAAATTTCGTGAAGGTCGTTCAACAAATGTTGTTGCGTCGAAAATCATTAATGCAGTGTCTGAATTGATAATGCAAGACCGTCATGTGACATACCATGAGATCGAGGCATCTCTAGGTATTAGTAACACCATAACACCATAAGATCCTGCATGCACATTTAGCCGTTAAGAAGCTACATACTATGTTCACGTTGGGTACCACATAATTTGACAACCGCTCAAAAAAGGACTCGCGTTGATTGGTGCCAAGAAATGTACAAAAACTACAATGGCGGTGCTTCAAAAAACTTTTATAAAGTCATCACAGATGATGAATCTTGGATCTATACGTATGAGCCCGAAAGTAAACAGCAATCGACTACGTGAGTATTCCAAGACGAGCCAAAATCAACAAAAGTTGGTCGCGCTCGAAGCACTCAAAACAAAAGGTCGCCTGTTTTTTCGGAAAAACCGGTCACGTTGCAACCGTGTCTTTAGAGAGTTGTAGAACGACCAATTCCGAATAGTACGCAACTATTTGTTTGTCAATAGTTTTTGAAGAAATAAGGAAAACAGACCGAAAACGACAGTTCATTCTGCACCATGACAATGCGAGCTCTCACAGGCCGGTTCAAACAATTGAATATTTGACAGGGCAAAGCATTGATTTGATGCGCCATCCGCCGTACAGCCCTGATCTAGCACCCTATGATTTCTTTTTATTTCTACACGTGAAGAATAAACTTCGTGGTTAACGGTTTTCTAAGTCGGAAGAGGCAGTTGAGGCTTTCAAAACTCATATTTTGGAGATACCACCTTCACAATGGCAGCAATGCTTTTCGGATTTGTTTAAACGAATGCAAAAGTGCATCGATTTTCAAGGAGAATGTTTTGAAAAGCTACAAAACTAATTTCGATAATAAAATTTTTTTTGTTTGATTGTGTATTATATATCATACATATGTCAATGTTATACTCCAATTCACTGATACATTTTGATACACTTTGTTATATATCTATTAGTGCAAAAATTTGTGAATTTTATATTTTAAGCACTTCAATATTATATTCGATAAGTACCTTTTCATTTATCTTTAATATATTTATTCCATAGATTTTATGTGTTTTGGTATATATGCACCAAACCAACTTTTCTATTTACTAAACAACACTTTAGTAACTGCTCGGTTATATTTATATCTTTTTCAAAATCAACAGAAGAATAACGTTTCTTTTCTATTTCCTCTTATTATTTATTGTCCATACTTATTTATTTATTTATAATATTAATATGTAATATAATTTCTTATACAAATTTTATAAAAATCTAATATATATATATATATATATATATATATATATATATATATATATATATATATATATATAAAACGCCTTTCCATATTAATTTTCGTATTTTGTATACGTATTTGGACAACTAAGTTGCCATCGTCAACAGACCATATCGCACCTGGAAACTACGGCAGAAACCCGCACGAACCAAATTCTGTACACGATTTGTACTGTCGAATGCCAAAGCGCACATTCAGTGTGTGTTTTGGCTTATTACCATCTATTACAATGATATTATCTTTATCTAACATACTTAAGTATATAACACCACTAAATTATTATATAAATATACCTTTATTATTTTTTATTATTTATATTTATTTAACTATGTTAATTCATAACAATATATATATATATATATATATATATATATATATATATATATATATATATATATTGCAAAGTAGTGAGAGAACTATACGTCAATGACGCGGATAGAAATAGAAGCACTTATAGAACAACATACCTAATTGTTTCCTTTTGGAATTCTATAAATCAAGTAGAAAAGTATTTTAAGCAAATACTATCCCTTGTTATTTCAACATATTTATATCTGTTTCATCCATACACGTCTGCGAACATAAATACGTATGTAGGTAGTTGTTTTCTTATGGAATTATGTAAATCAACCTAAAAATAATATTGAAGCAACTCTTTATCATTGCTAGAGGAAAAGCGTTTATTCCTTATCTTAAAATTTTCAAAACTTAATTAATCCATTGATCTTTTGTAAACTATTCACTGAAGTAAAATAATTTGACTTTTTAGATGTTTCCTCTCTCACTTTATGCTTATTTAAGAACATATTGATTAATTCAGCTTATAAGAAAAGACATTCAATAGTTCGTTGAATTAAGAAATTCGCTTTTCTCAGTGTGGTATTATTAAATAGTTGATTGTTGACTGATTTTGTGAAATTCCATTACACCAAGGAATAAATAAGACTAAGGAATAAATAAAATACTTTGTCTACATTTCACACTATATTATATATTAACTGTAACTAGTTTCGTCTGTTAAGACTTACTTGATAATGTGATAGCTTGCTCATTCGTTGTAAATCTCTGTCCTCCGAACGAAATTTTGAGCTTAGGAAACAGAAAAAAACCGCTGGAGATCTGATTTGGCGAATATGGTGGATGGTCAATCAATTCGTTAATTCTTACCATGGCGACCATTGAAGTGTGAAATGCGTATTCCCGCAATTTTTGCCTTAAGCACGTTAAGTAATTATGCGTAGTATGCGAACATTGCGCAGCTAGTTTTCTTTCGGAATTTTATAAATCGACTAGAAGATTATATATCATCATTGTTAAAAGAAGACTATTTGTTCTATTATCTTTAAATTCTATAAATCAACTGAAAATAGCATTTTATCATTGCTAAAGGAAAAGCATTTGTTCCTTCTGTCGAAATTCTCATAATTTAGTGCCGTTCACATTTATAATCTTTTCATTGAAGTAAAATAATTCGGCATTTTTTCAATACTTTGGCTAAGCATTACTTTATGTTTATTTAGCTATTTGTTAATTCAACTTATGAAAAAATTTAATATTTAATAGTTATCTGAATTAAGGAATTCGTCTTAATCAGTGTATTGTGATAAAAATTAAATATTTTAGTATCTTCCAAAAATAAAAGGAAGGAACTTGAAAAATAAGACAACAAGAATGAATATTGTGTATATTTACCCCATAATATTTTTGTAAGAGATACAATCTTTCTATTACATTTATTCAGATGCATTACTCATTTTACCAGAGAATAGGATGACATTTGTATTATCCACGCGAACGGTAAGATAGAAAATAAACGGATGATTCGCATTAAAAATTACTGGTGGTGGAGGTGTAGGAGGTGAGGCGGAAAGAGCAACGACACTCAAACCTAAAAAGCAATTAAAATTATATTAATTCATTATCATATTCTGATGGAGTTCCTTCACCAATCTCAATGCATTTATTAGCAAAAGATAAGCATAACAGCCCCATGCTATTAACACCCTTCATCGATGGTTTGTATCGTATTATATGTTTGTATGGATTCAAGATTATTAAAAGGACCAGCCTTTAGAGCAATTGGGAGAGTATAAAAGATCAATATAACGTAAGAATCTGGATATGTGTGCCACTCATCATGTTCGTTGAATGTAGTATTGTTACTTGTCTCAGTCACTTTAAAATCATCTACACAGTAAAACATTAAATTCAAATGATGACATCAAAAAGTACTTCCTCAGGCAAAAATGGTAAAGCTTCTATGAACATCATGTAATTGACCTTGTCTAAATATAGGCATTAGAGTAAGTGAACAAAATGATTTGTTTAATCCGTCCAAATAAAGGGTTTTCCAATAGGGACTTGACAACTTTTAATTCAATTTGTGAACGCACCCTTTCACTAATCATCGAACTGTCACTGTCAATTTATTCAGTAAACTTAACATTTTAATCATAGTAAAGTACACGAACGAACAACGTCTGCAAATTATAAAAATTTACTACAGAAATTCGGAATCGGTGATCGCTACTTTAAGAGCGTTAACTCCGATTTTCGGTCGTAATTCTCGCCCTAGTAGACAGGCAGTAACAAGTTTAGTGCAAAAATTTGAGTCTCCATATTCGTTGTGTGATGTTGCCGTGCCAGTGAGACAACGGGTTGGTCGAAGTGTCGAAAATATCGCTGCCGTTGAAACGTCCGTAGCAAATGATCCGAATCAGTCAATTCGACGGCGTTCTCAAGAGTTGGGCATCGCCCAGACCACTTTATGGCGAATTTTGCGTAAGGATCTTAGTTTATACCCATACAAGATCAAGCTGACTCAAGAATTGAAGCCGATGAACCATTTGAAGCGATGTACGTTCTCCGATTGGGCTCTGGAAAAGATGCGCCAAGATGATCAATTTCATCGCAAAATCATTTTCAGTGACGAAGCTCATTTTTGGCTCAATGGGTTCGTCAATAAGCAAAATATGCGTTATTGGAAAATCCACATGTGCTTCATGAAACACCACTTCCTCCACAAAAAATAACTGTTTGGTGCCGTTTGCATGCCGGCCGCGTCATAGGGCCATATTTTTTCATTGACGATAATGATCGTCACGTTACTGTGAATGGTAATCGTTATCGCGCCATGATTACTGATTATTTTTGGCTCGAATTGGAAGATATGGACTTGGACAACATGTGGTTTCAGCAGGACGATGCCACAAGCCACACAGCACACGTTACAATCGATTTATTGAAGAGTAAGTTTGATGAGCGTGTTATCTCAAGAAATGGACTAGTCGATTGGCCGCCTCGTTCGTGCGATTTAACGCCTCTAGACTTTTTTCTTTGGGGCTACGTCAAGTCATTGGTCTATGCCAACAAGCCGACAACGTTGGAAGAGCTCAGAGCCAACATTGAACGCGAAATAGCAGCCGTGTCGGCCGAATTGTGTGGCCGAGTCATCGAAAATTGGGTTCAACGAATCGACCGCTGCAAACGTGCCCGCAGTGGCTATATGAACGAAGTCGAGTTCCATTCATAAATGTTTTGATTGTACTTCAACCCGATAATAAAGTTTTTGAAATATCTCAAATGGTCTGCATTTTATTTTGAAAAAAAGTTGTCAAGTCCTTATTGGAAAACCCTTTAGTAGTTGGCATCTTATTCGTCAAAATAGGCGCTTAAGAATGTGATGGCTTCTTCGTTCGTCGTAAAGGTCTATTCCCAGAGCGAAACTTTAAGCTTAGGGAACAGAAAAAACCGCTGGATATCAGATTTGGTGAATATGGTGGGTGATCAATCAATTCGTCACATTTTGCCATATCGACCATTGAAGTGTGAAAAGCTATATATATATATATATATATATATATATATATATATATATATATATATACAGGCAGGATCTTTTATGCATGCAACAACTTATATACATTAATTCATGTGTATAAAGATGAACATTAATACTATAGAACAGTTTAATATAATTTTTAAGAGGTTACATATAATTAATATAAAGTTACGGTTAGTACAGTGAGATGTCTGTATACCTCGAAAACTACACGATCTTCTTTATTGCATGAAACTAGTATTCCACCATTTCAAGAAGAGGAAAAAAATTACCAGAAACACTTAAATATAGTTCATAGGTTTCGGTACATTTTCTTGTAATATATCTTAAAATATTATCTGCTTCTGGGTTTCCGGGCTGAAACCGCGTCACTTGTATATCTGCCGACGTTTCGTACCCATTTGTATAGAACATCTTCAGGACTGAACTACTGCACTGAAACTGGTGCAAGTCGATGGGGGATGGGTTTATATATGGATAATGGGTCATAGGTCACTGAAGCGTTACGGTTGCGGTTGGATAGTTTGGAGATGCAGGATTGCCAAGGGTTATGTAAGGGGTAGCCATCATCGCGGTTAGGGTTATTGGGGTGCTTAAAGGTCTCTATAATTTCACGGATTTTGCGACCATAGAAATGGTTAGTGCGGGATAGGATCTTGGTCGAATTAAACTAAATAAGGTGCCCGGTTTCCAGCCTATGCTCGGCAAGTGCAGAACCGGCTATGCACAACAACCTAGTACAATGCTCATGTTCAGAAACACAAGTGCCGACAGTCCGCTTTGTTTCACCAATATATGCCCTGCCGCATGAACAAAGAATCCTGTACACACCAGGTGATTCTAAAGAAACATGGTCTTTTACGGAAAAAGGGTCAGATAACGTCGGCAGATATACAAGTGACGCGATTCCAGCCCGGAAACCCAGAAGCAGATAGCATGGACCACGACCGCGGAAGTCTACGTACCATCTTGAAATATTGTTATACAAATATAATTTTGCAAATCTGTAGGAATTTGAAACTATTAAAACCAATTTAAAACAACATTGTGTAACATTGCATATAATAAAAACAAAATGGCAAAAGAATATAGGATACCTAAATAACAACAAATAAATCCATCAATATACATTTTCCATACAATTTTATAAGTAATTATTAGTTTATAAGTAAGATAAAGATTACGTAATATATATCGGTGACAACACTATAACACAGAAATCGTTAGACGATATTGTAGAAAGAAATTGTTCGATAGACGACAGTTATTTAAGAACTTTAATAAATCCACAAATGCATATAATACCTACTTATATCTTCTTAATAATATAATTATATATTTTTAAGTTTATATACATAAGTTGGATGAGTTTTGTTGATTAAAAAGTCTTTAAAAGTAATGGAAAATTGGGTCCTGGGATTGTATATAATGGAATTATAATAAAAAAATGAGCTTATATGAAAGATTTTTAGGTGTATAGTTAACAGTTTGTAACAAAAATTAAAAATATGATAACATATCTATAAATTAAATATACACGGTGTATCGGATCGTCATTACCGTTTTTTTTTCCGTAAAAAAACTACATAATTTTCTAGAAAATGTAAAAATTTATTTATTCAAAGTATTAGCCATTTGATTCTACGCAGGCAATTTATGGATTTCATCCTAAAAAAACTGTCCTTCAAGCAAAACCATTCACTGAGTCATTTTCTAACTTCTTCAAAATTGACGAAGTGCTGCTCTGGTTTGGTCTGGGGAGTATGGCGGGTGCGATATTATGTCTTATCCAAGTGCTTTCAACGTTTCCTTGACTGATTTTGCTGTATGAGACGGCGCGTTGTCATGCTGTAAAATCACTTTACTGTGTATACTGGACGTTTTTCTATCAATGCATCTTAAATTGACAATTTGCTATACATCAGTATTAACTGTTTCACTAGGTTTAAACAGTTCATAATACACCACGCTAATCTGGTCCCACCAAACACAGAGCATTGTCTTGCGAACAAAACGATTTGGCCTTGGAATCGATGGGTTAATTTCGCCACGTGATAACCAGGATTTTTAGCGCTTAGGGTTTTCGAAATAAATCCACTTTTCATCATCCGTCACTATTCGGTGCAGAAATAACTTCCGATCATACCTTCGAAGCAGCATTTCACAGACGATTTTTCGAATTTCCATATACCTGTCACTGATTGGCACCCATTTTCTCATCTTTTGGATTTTTCCCATTGCTCGTAATCGGTCGCTAATCGTTTCTTGGGCCGCCTTTAACGCGTTTGCCCATTGTTTTTAAGTTTGTGTTGGGTTTTCATCCCATAACTACTGGAGTTTCGCATCTTCAAACTTTTTCGGTCTACCAGAACGCTCTTTGCCTCCCACAACGAAATCACCATTTTTGAATCGTCGAAATCACATCTCACATGTTGTTATGGCTGGAACATACTCACAGCAAGTTTCTACTAGCAAACGATGACTTTCAGCACCTTTTCTTTTTGATTAAATAAGAAACTCGTTGCGTGCCGCAAATACACATTTTCAGGCACGAAACTGGACATTTTCAAAGAGGTTTAAATCTATGAGTATCACTTTCGCAAAATATATCATGTATGGTTTTAAAGCTTGATGTCAGTAGAATAAAATGACGTATGTGTCAAATCATAATATTGCATACATAAGCCTAGCGATATCTGTTTTGAAAAATCGGTAATGACTTTCCGGTACATCTGGTGTAGTAGTAAGATAACGTTTACTGAAATAAATTTAAGTAAAAGGAAGAATTTTCAATAGTAAAATTTTGGAAATATTAATAGAATTAAAAGATATTTAGAAAAGCATCATAATGTTGACATTACACACATATATACATAAATATATATATACATACGAGTATATACAATATAATTCAAATCAATGAAATTCGTCGGGTATTCGGTCAACTGTTAAGAAAATTAAAAAATCAAAAAACAATCATTTGTTTTATCCTCTATATTTCGCTATAAATTTATAGCTTCCTCAGGATTTAAAAACTAGATTAATTTAGAAAATTCTTTAAAAATCATTAAAATGTGGTTTGTCATACTAAATACTAATAAATAAAATTATAAACTATTGCACTAGCGTCAGTGGTAGGTAAAATTCAGAGCATGTTACACAAATAATTTACATTTGAAACTCAGTTTCAACCACTGACGCTAGTGCAATAGTTTATAATGTTATTTATTAGTATTTAGTATGACAAACCACATTTTAATGATTTTTAAAGAATTTTTTAAATTAATCTAGTTTTTAACTCCTGAGCAAGCTATAAATTTATAGCGAAATATAGAGGATAAAACAAATGATTGTTTTTTGATTTTTTAATTTTCTTAACAGTTGACCGAATACCCGACGAATTTCATTGATTTGGATTATCTTATAACGGTTGACCATAACACTTTTAGCTAATTTTATATATATATATATATATACACTTATAAGCTGTGTACATTTCTTCGTCTAAAATGTTTCCACTGCCTATTTCGGAAGTCCTGCCATGTAGATATTGTTAAGCCCTGGAAAAGTGTATTCTTTAAACAGGTTTTCGGCAATCCAGCTGTCGCCATTCTCAAGTCGTTGATGCTTCAATATCATTTGAAGAACGTGGATGAGGCTTGTGATCTAGTGGCTACTCTAAAAGGCATGCATGGTAGTCGTTTAACCT
>JAVIWB010000418.1:0-15641 GCA_031893035.1 Dermolepida albohirtum
ATACAATATGAAGTTGATAGTATACATTGTGAAGCTGAAAGTTACAGTATGCAATTAGAATGCAATCATTATCATTACCTATATATAACAACGATTCAATTACAAAAACTTTTACACGACACAGTACTCTTTTTGGCGACACATATAGAAGAGGATTAATTGTAGGGCATGGATGTGGAAAAAGACGTCCTTCCTACTTTATTACTACACCTCGATGGATGTCGCTTCAAAAATATTTATATGTGTTACATATTTCTACACCAGCAAAAATATGAATACCCTAGATGCTTATTACAAACTATTCCTGAAATAGGTTACTATGAATGTAGAGATGCAAATGATATGCTAACTCCTGATTAAGGAGTTAGCATATAATTATTCTGTGATAATATTTGATGATATACCGACCATTGATTTAGATACGTATAGTAAAACAATACTTCTTTTTCGGAATGGATCGCAATTTTGATGACTTCTATTTAATTTAAACTTATAGAGCTGTTCCAAAACAATTATTTAGAGATAATAACAGCCTTTTAATTTTATTTCAACAAGAGGACATTAATTTGAAACATATTTATAACGACCATATTCAGGATTTAAGCTTTGAACAGTTTTTAAGTATATGTAGAATGTATTATAAGAAATCATTTATACTGTTTATCAATACTGATTGTAAGTTTAATGAAGGAAAGTATCGTTTTGGTTTTGATAAATATATATACCAATAATCCTCAATTCTTTAGATGACTTTTTTTCAATATGTAATATAAACGATCTGTATATCTACATCAGTATATATGTACTCACAGAACAGTAAAGATACACATACAAGAGAAATTAGTAAGTTATTTAGTAAAAGCTCGTGAAGCTTTGAAACAAAAATTAAGACCATTAAAAGCTGGTATCGCTAGGTTTCAAAGAGCAATTGATATACATTGTGCACCTTTAAAAACTTTACAAGAAATTGTCATGAAACTAGGTAGTGATAAACTAGATAAAACAAGATAAAAACAAAGGATAAAACATATACGAAGGACATTTCAGAAGACGTAAGAATTTTTTATTTGTTTTGTAATTATGTGTGAAACGGTCTTTCTTTAATTACGAACATGCAGAATGTTTCACTATTTTATTTTAATTTTTATTGTCCTGAAAATTGATGTTCTGTTAGGTATAAATATACATTACCATCGTTATTATTATTTTATTTACTACAGTTTACTGAGTTTACGTTAATATCCCCTTACTATATGACTTAATAAAAGTCATTATTTATAAGTTTGCATGGTTTTTTAAGTTATGCATTGTCGTGAGAATTTCTTTCTTAATTACTTGCAGTGCTGTTCTCGTCTTTCGTTTTCAGAAATAATTAATTTTTGATGGTAACATGCTGAGTCGTAGATGTTGTATATAAATTTGTGTTAGATTTTTCATTTAAATTTGTGGTAAAATTTGAATAAATTTGTATTCAATTTTACTTGACGTACTTAAGTCTGTATCATATAGGGAAAAATAAATTGTATAAAATTTACACGTGGATGATGCAGGTGTGGCATGACTTCTCACTAAATTTGACGCACCAAGTCAGATTTGTGTTCACATTTCTCCTAGACCCGTTTCAGCATCTTCGTGTCCTTAGCACAATATAAAAGCCGTGACTTCATATGAAAATGGAAGTTGGAGCCAGGCAGCTCATTGTCGCCCTTATAGTGGCAAATCTATCTAGCCTGTGCGTGAAAGAATTTTTTTTAATCGTCTCTGCGGTGGTGGATTCCAATTACCTGAAGCACCGTCTACGTGCGAAGTGCATCCCGTGCCCAACATTAGGGTGTGCCCGCGAAGGATACGGCATCGCCTTTCCCATTCCACCATCCACCGGAACAACCGTAAGTGTAACCAAGTCGCTGCACGAGGTAGTTTTTCCCTTTTATTAATTCTCACGAGAGCCCCAATCTTAAATTTCAAGTGGTGGAGTCACATTGATACGCCTTCGTTTTGCTTTGTTCAGCGTTCTCTCACATCACACGCGAAATACTATTCACATGGTTTTTAATTTCGTTCCGTAATGTGATTTAATTCTATCTGATATTGTTAAATTATATAAATTTGTATTTTTATACTGTTTTGAAAAGTCCACTTTTTTCCTGGGTTTGCAGAAAATACCGAAGAAAACAATACATGTACGCGCTTGTCACAAGTTAAGTCTATTAATTGTCAAGCAAGGCCGATAAAACAAGACTCGTCGATTATGTATCCTTATTCTGGCAATTAATATAAGCCACGACTCCGACAATTCATTAAATACAGTTACTTTATTTTTTATCTATTAAAGCAGCTACAGTAGAACCTCGCTTAAGGAGCATAATTCGTTCCAGAATCTTACTCGTAATGCGAAACACTCGTTAAGCGAAATAATTTTTCCCATATAAATTAATGTAAAATCAAATATGTAATGCGTTCCAAGCTAAAAAATACTCAAAGCTTTATAAACATATAACTTTATTAAATATATTTATATATGTATATAGGTGTAAATGTGCACACATTTTTAATGATCGTGAAATGTCTTCTATTGCCGAACAAACTAACCTGAAATGTGAATTTAATTTACAGTAAACTAAAAAATTTAAATAATTGGGTTAGCACATACCTAATTCAGTTTTACTAAGAAGCTGTCTAAGGTCATTTGCTTCTGTCGCTGTTTTAAAATTTGTCGAAAATGGGATACAGCATTGTCATTGAAAAGATTTATAGCGCGCATAGCCACTTCCTTGTTTTTATGATGCTTTTCAATATATGATGCAACATTTTCCCATGCTTTCAGCATTTCTTTTATTGCATCAGAAGATTGTTGCTTTGCTGCAACCTCTTTCTCCTCTGTCAAATTTTCTTCATCAACTTCTTGCTGTGCATGATGTAACTCCATCAGTTCTTCGGTGGTCAGCTCTTGGCTATGTTCTTCCACAAGCTCATCGATGTCATTGCTGCTTACCTCCAGGCCCATGGTCTCGGCCAAAGAGACAATTTCTTTGACAACAGTATTTTCAGGTACTGTATCAAGCTCCTTAAAGTTAGATTCGATAAAATTCTTCGGCCAAAGCTTCTTCCAAGCAGAAGTGAGGGTTCTTTGAGTAATTCCATCCCATGCTTTTTCAATCAACTTCAGGCATGCAACGATGTGGAAATGATCTTTCCAAAATTCTCTGAGAGTAAGATTGGTCCCTTCAGTTACTTCAAAGCACCGCTCGAAGAGTGCTTTAGTGTAAAGCTTTTTAAAGCTAGAAATAACCTGCTGGTCCATGGGCTGGAGTAACGGAGTGGTGTTAGGAGGCAAAAACTGAATCTTGATGAATATAAATTCTTCAAGGAGGTCACCTTGTAGGCCTGGAGGATGAGCAGGAGCGTTGTCCAAAACAAGCAATGCATGGAGTGGCAGATTCATATCAAACAAATACTTTTTTACAGCAGGGCCAAACACTTCATTTATCCAATCAGTAAAAAGATCGCGTGTGACCCAAGCTTTATGGTTGGACCTCCACATAACATTTAGCATGCTTTTCTGAATTTTGTATTTCTTAAAGGCTCGTGGAGTTTCTGAATGGTAAACGAGTAGTGGTTTAATTTTTAAATCGCCACTTGCATTGGCACAAAATAGCAACGTTAGGCGGTCTTTTATTGGTTTATGACCGGGCAATGCATTTTCCTCTTGTGTAATGTAGGTTCGCTTCGGCATCTTTTTCCAGAACAGACCCGTTTCATCACAATTGAAAACCTGTTGCGGCAGATAGCCTTCAGAATTGAGGATCTGGTTGAAGTCACCAATTAATTTCTCTGCTGCTTTTGTATCGGAGCTTGCTGCTTCACCATGCCTTATAACGCTGTGTATGCCTATTCTTCTCTTAAACTTTTCGAACCATCCACGGCTTGCCTTAAATGTTTCTTCTTCGGTCGTTGATGATCCTGGTGTTTTTTGAATAAGGTCGGCAAAAATCATTTTCGCCTTTTCGCAAATGATATTCTCGTTAACACTGTCCCCTTGCAATTGTTTTTCATTTATCCATACAAGGAGCAGCCTTTCTACATCATCAAGAATATGCGAGCGTTGCGAAGATATTCTTGTCACACCCTTTGAAGCATCTATCTCCTTAATCTTATCTTTGTTTTTGAGGATAGTGCAAATCGTTGAGGTAGTTCGATTAAATGCGCGTGCTATATCAGCCACACTTTCACCTCGTTCTCGTTTTTCAATAATTTTTTGTTTCATTTCCAAAGTTATCTTCATTCTTTTATAGCTGTCTTTTTCAGAATTTTTCTTTGGGGACATTTTCGCACAGAAAGAAATCACAACGAATATGTATATCTTACTTCAAATTTAAACAAATGTGGGATAACAAGCGATTCTAACCGAACAGGTGCTAAACACAGACTGAGCAAGCACATATTCTGATCGAGCGGGATTACAGGAACAAATAGAAAAGAAAAAGACTGCTTCATAAATTCTAGGTACTCAAGTTATATTCAATAAAGGTGGATCATTTAAGTCTATTTGGTCAATAAGGAGTGCGATTGAGGGATTACTATTAATAGGACTAGAATTTGTTAGGCGGTCTGCACTTCCATTGTTAACCCAATTTTCTTTCTCTTTTTCATTTGTTTCTGGTAATCCCGTATTTATTTAAGACTATTATGTACTTAGAATCTTAGCATTGTATTAGTTTAACTATTATAATGCCATATGTAATTATCTTTATTATATGTTATTCTTCCATTTCTTATGTAAAGGGCTATGTTGTAACAGACAAAACTAGTCGGTTACGTAAATACATACATCCAGAGTTAAATTATGAAAAAGTTTTTATTTATTAATTATTTATTATCAACCAAAACAATGGACTGTCTAAAATTAGTTTAGTTTTTGACACACCCAGTTTGTAGGGTACAAGAAACAAAACATACCATAATGGCGATGTGTTTAAATATTTTTTTCAATCTGAAAATACATATACATACATATTTATTTCTCTTTTTTAATAACATCGCTTTTAAGGCAACGCTTGTGTCTATATGCAATAATATTTGCAAATTCATTATGTCAAATTGTACATACTTATTATACAATCGAAAAATTTTGGCCGTGTACGACCGAAAATTAATTCGGCCGAAAACGGTGCTGCTATGACCAGTTTTACTCGTTATGCGAAACACCGCTCGTTAAGCGAGTCATTTTTTGATGATTTAATTTTGCTCGTTATGCGAATTGCTCGTTATGCGAGGTGCTCGTTAAGCGAGGTTCCACTGTAATTCGTTAACCAAATTAAACATTAAGTGCCTTATATTTAAACACGAGCCATATTTATAGCAGCAACAAATTTATATTACATTCTTTAATTAAAATGTGCAATAATTTTGCTAGCCAACGGACAGGCATCCGTAATGATAAAGTGCACGATACAGTGAGATCAAAAATAATTAAGATAACATTTCAGGAGCAGAAAATTTTTAGTTGTTAAGTTTACAACTATTACACTGTGAAAGTTTTTCATCATTTTATGATTGCCATTGGCGTGCGAAAGATTGAGTTCGTTAATTTTGTATTATTAGTACCATTATCTATATATTATAAATAACGGTATTTTTTATTACTAGGACCGACGAGTTTGGCATTTACAGTGGAATAAGATATTTTAATTGTTATTTTTGTTTTCAGACAATGTTGTGCAATTTAATATATTTAAGCAACGCCAACAAGGTGTTGTTGAACGTTTTCTTGATTCCGGAGGTATTTATAACGGGAAATCTTCAGATAGACCTAAAACTAACTCCAGCAATTAAAGAAGCAAACAAACAGTTTATTTCTTTGAATAACAATATATATATGAACTTTTTTTGCAATACCATCATATGGAAGCTGTCGCACAGAAGTAGGGAAGTAATTACACTTTCACTAATATAAAATGAATGTGCTTCAGCATCTTCTTCCAAGAGATTTTAATCCATGAATACAACATTATCAATGATTTCATAATACAATTAACAACGACGATGCATTGAACAAGACCTTAAATGAAGTTTGGTTTTACTTATCTGGCTATAAAGAAAATCCACATATTTTCATTGAAATTAGTTTATATCCTATTAAGATAAGTATGTGGCTAGCAATGTCCAAAGATGAGTTACTATTTCTATTTTTGTCCAGTGAAGTAAGTACTGTTATGAGGTACAACGAAGTAATCTTGAATCCGTTTTTAAATCAACTAATGAAAATTAATGGCCACTTTCAACAAGACCGAGATGCTGCTCTAAGAAGTGTTGATACATTGCAATATTTAGGAAACTTCTTTAGTCAAAAATTAACAAATAGTGAAAGATGGCCTTCTAGATTACCTAATCTAACTTCCTTAGATTTCTATTTATTTTAATCCTTAAAAATTAAAATTTACCATAATAGACTTCATAACACTGAAGAACTATTGGCAATAATTTAGAATGGAATGGGGAAAGTTAGTACTGAAACACTACGAAATATTTTTGAAAATTTGAAAAGAAAAGTATATATCTGTTTGGAAAATAATGGAAAAATCACTACGAACATAATTTAAAGTTATTAATAATTATTTCATCAAAAACAAAATATGCATGTAACTATTAAAATTTCTTTTAAAATTGGTAAATTTTATTTATTCTATATTTCACATTATGGTAAATATAAATAAAATCAATTACAGGTAGTAAATAAATTTAATATAAATTTGATTCATTTTTTTATAATAAATCACAATTTACGACAGACATAAGAAACGTTACTGACAAATCCAAGTAGATGTGAAATTAAAACATTTTAATACCAATTTTTGTTGTTGCTTAAGGTCAGATTATTGTTCAAAGAAAAATTTAGGATTTGTTTTTTCTTAACTTAAACAGAGTTCAGTCTTATGTCTCAGGCAGCACAGCGCTCAGTTCGTTATAATTACTATTTGATATTAATATTATGGTGTGATTGGCATATTTCACATTTTTATATTCAATGTGTTCATTTATATCATTGACGTGTAATGTAAATAAAATTGACCCAAAGATTGAACCCTTTGGCACTTCGTTTGTGGTCGTTTTCAATGGAGAGATTTTATCTTTGATTCGAACACTTTGATGCTTGCCAATTGTATAACATTTAATTAATGATAACCCGAGTCCCATGAACCATAGCTTTCCAGTTTGACGAGTAGCATGCCGTGCGAAACACAATCAGATACCTTAGTGATATCATGAAAACAACCTACAATAGCACTTTTTTTTCACCGTTACTTGTAAATGTATATACGTCGAATAGAGCTGTCATGGTTCCTTTACCACTTCGAAATTCAAATTGACTAGAATGTCGCTATGTCGCTTTATAAGAACAAGGTTACTCTTGTTGTTCTAAGACAGGAAAGAACTCTTCTGAAAAATAATTATTTATAAAGTGAGTCAGATATTCTACTAATTCGTTTCTAGCAAGCTTTAACACTAAAGTATATAAATCATAGTCAAATTTACTTATTTTGCCTACTATAGTATTTCTTAGGAAAAATATGTACTTTGGCATTATTATTTTGTAAAGTTTCCGTCATATTACCTACGTTTCGAGTAGTGTAAAAATTAAGGAAAAGAAAATTTATAGATATGTACGAGGGAGCGTTTTTATATTCGCGGAATGGGGGACAAGGGGTGGAAATAAAAAAACCAAATTATTTTTCTTTTTCAATATATTCACCTGCAAGACGGATACATTTTTCACATCTTTCAATTAATTTATTTATACCCTCATAAAAAAATGATTTCTCTTTATCTGCAAAATACGCCGAAACTGCCTCCTTGACTTCATCATCGGCAGTAAATTTTTTACCCCGCAGCTCTTTTTTTCATTTTCGGAAACAGGTAATAATCACTCGGGGCCAGGTCTGGGCTGTAGAGTGGGTGATTCACAATTTCGAAGCCCACCTTATGCAGGGCAGCTAACGCAACACGGCTCTTGTGGACGGGCACGTTGTCGTGCAAAAGCAGAACACCTTTTGTCATGGCTTCTTTTAGTCGCTCTAATATTGAAGCGTAATATTCTCCGGTTATAGAAACACCTTTATCTTTATAATCAATCAACAATATTCCTTCCGAGTTCCAAAATACCGTTGCCATGAGTTTCCCAGCTGATTGTGACACTTTAAATTTCTTGGGAGGTGCTGTGCCCTTTTTATGCCACTGCATGGAGTCTTATTTGGACTCAGGTTCATAATGATGAACCCAAGTTTCGTCTCCAGTAACAATTCCACTCAATACACCATCCTTGTCTTCATTACAGAGGTCCAAAAATGCACGCGAACACTCTACGCGCTGTTGTTTTTGCGGCGGCGTGAGCATTCTCGGCACCCATCTTGCGCTGACCTTAGACATGCCGAGATGATCGTGTAGGATTTTAAAAATTGTTGTATCGGATACTCCAACCATTTCTGAGAGTTGTTTCTTCTTTAGTCGAGCATCTTCGAGTACAATTTGTTCAACTTTTTGGATAAGTGCTGGCGTGGTCACCTCAATGCTCCTGCCCGGCCTCGGGTCGTCTTCAAGGGATTCCCTTCCTTGTTTAAATAAACTATGCCACTTGTACACCATGGGTTTTCCTGGACAAGAGTCGCCGTAAACCAATGACATCTCATTCATTATGGTCGCGACTGATTTTTCTTGCCTGGCAAGGAACTTTATAACGGCACGATATTCGATTTTTTCTATATTTCACTTTTCACTCCTGATTATGTTACTTGGTTGACGATAGCTCAAAGACTAACTGTCTAATAACGATGAAACTTCGTATTTATACTAATCATGGGTTGCTGCACAGGCCACGCCCCAATGCGCCTACTCACCCCTCTACAACCCGCTCATTCCGCGAATATAAAAACGCTCCCTCGTATTTTAGAGTGATTTATTGGTTAGTACCTACTAAAGTTTGCGTCAGATATACATACATATGTATGTGCACTGTCAAAGTTAAATGTCAATAGCAAACCCTTATGATAATGCCTGATCTAGTACTTTTGCAATAAACTTGTCACTATGAATATTAGAGAACGCAGCATCCATCCTACTTCTAGTAGTTTTTATTACTTTACCCCATTAGCGCATTCATTCATTCGACACTTAAGAAAAGGCTTTTCATTGATTTTGAATTAATTACATCCTTTAACACATATTATTGCTAATTTCATTACTTTTAAGTAAATTACTTATCATTACAATTCATTATAATTATATTCTAGGATTACTAAACTTACTTCATCATAATAAATTATCTCTAAAATTATATTAAATTAAGTAATTGTTGTAGATGATTTAGTGATTTAATTCTTTGCGTAAAATATTAATGAAATATATGAATAAAGTGGGAACATTACTTTACATATAATACTTTATTTATTCTTTCGAATATAAACCTTGTATTATATGCCAGAAAAAAAACTACTACATATTTATATAATATTAAAAAACATAATTATAATGAAAATATTAACAATATTGACACACATCTATTACCCTATTATATCCAACACTTCTCAATTGATTGCACTACATCTCTTTCGCAATTTCCATGAATCTCGACATTGGCAATAGTTTGATTAGCAAATTATCTAGCATTCTTTCCGTTGGGCATAAACACAAGATACAACTCCAGTATTGATATAATCATTCACAAAATGATTCTGTATTATGTGTTTTGTGCGATTGGACAATTTATCCTCTTCAAGCAGTTTAGAGCAAGTTCGATTGTCCTCGAAGACTATTGTTGGGAATTCAATAATTTGTTGCATATCTTCAAATAGCCATTGTAACCATATAAGACTTCTTAGCAAGCCTCAGACAGAACAATAAACTCCGCGTCTGTTGAAAATAATGTTACACAACATTATGTTATTTATGGAATGTACAGCTCACAAGACCGCTATTTACAGTTAATACATATCCACTATTAGATTTGACGTGTCGTACTTTAAATCAGTTAATTAATAGTTTATACGCTCGTTTTCAACCAATAGCTGTACGATTTTCCAATTACTTGCATAATTCTTGTTTTACTTCGCTTTAGTGAATCTGTTTCATCAATTATTGTACCAATCCATTGTGATTTACTTTCGCTCGATAAAACCCCCTTTGAACTTTCTTGCTGCCGTTTTATTGTGTACAAAATTAATTTCTTCAATTAATCTTGGTGGTTTCTTACCTTTATTTGCACGCTGTGAAAATTTAACAGGCGTTAATACATTCGTATTGTTTAATTCTGGAAAGATCAATTTCAATATCATTTAAATGTCATGCTTATTGATTGCGTGATTTTATAGATACTAATGACTCATTATTAATATTTTTCATGAGATTTGCTAAACGTACATCCTGACTTAGTCATTTTCTAGTAAGCGGATAATAATATTTAAGTGCTTTTCATTTATCATTATAACCAATCCAGCTTTTTGCGCTGTTCTGGAGGTATATGAAGGTAACATTTAGACTCAAATATATTTAAAAATCTGGTTTTTGGTTTTCTATTATACCACTTCTTATATAGTGTTGTATCAACTGTAACTACTTATTGCTTCAGCCCAAAAACTGTATGACAGATTTGCATGTAAAAGCATACACAGCACCATTTGAATTAATATTAGATTTTTCTTTCTGCTACATCATTCTACTGTGGTATATCTGGTATCATATATTGTATTTGTATGCACTCAACTTTTAACTAATTCACTACATTCTTCTCAATATATTCTCCTCCTTGATCTGAACTTAGAACTTTAATGTCTTTTGAAAATTTATTTTTCACAATGTGTGCTTATTTCCTTATCTTGTCTTCAATCTCTGATTTTTTGTTGTTTGATTAGCAGAAAAATAACTAACTAAATATACGTGTATTCGTTCATCACCTTCATAATCCTCCCCGGCCTAATCCGATGATACGATTTCATTTATTTTAAACAATATGCAAAATGAAAAGTTTTAAATTACAGTAATTATAATCCTAAGCAAAAATTATTAATTTTAATTTTTTATGTCTTAAATCAAAATCAGTAAATCAGATTTTTTTTGAATTTACAAGATCCGTTTTTTCAAATAAGACCGATTAATACCGAAAAGTAAACATTTAATTAGATATGTCTTAGCAAACATACAATAGCTGTTCAAAGGACAAAATCATAGCCACTTATGTAGTTACATAATGAGCCATAAGATAAAATATGCGATGTGTCGATGTGTGAAATGATTGTTTAAATATATGCAGTAATAACAATAAGTACATTCTGCACGACAGCGATTAACTTCTAGTCGTATCTAAAATACTACTTATAAAATATTTATGACATGGTAGTTCGGAGGATGTTATGCGTATACCACTCCCAATATCAAGATGCATTGGCTAATATTGACCCATTCCTCCTTGTTTGTTTATAATTCAAGTTTCAGTTTTATGTTTGAATTGACCAGCAAGAGAACATTTCTTTTGTGTATTTTCTGTTGTTTATTTATAATGATACCTTCCTGTTTAAACAATCACCGTATATAAATGGAAACCGTAATGGCCACTAAATAATATACACTTCTATTGTTATACAGGTCAAATATTATTGTGAAAAGAAAGGTACACTATGTATCAATATTGCTTCAAATATTTGGCTGTTCTAACGTAATTTCTCAGAGTACGGAAACTTCTGCTTTAAAAAATATGTATACGTATACATATATATATATATATATATATATATATATATATATATATATTTATGTATATGTTTATATTAACAGAAATAAGACATATTAATATCAATATTAGCAAATCATATTTCATTGTAAAAGCTTTTACTATTAGGTAATATTTTATAGCAATTGTACATACAATGTATGATAGTTCTTGTTAAATTGTTGTTGCAATTTCAAGTTAATTTTAAATGAATGAAGAAGGGATCAGAAGGAAATGTCATAAAAGGTATCGGGGAGGGAAAGAATTTTTAAACTAATGGTAAGATTAAGTAAAACATATTAATCTGATACAAATATTAGGAGAGAAGTGTAATTAATTTATCAGGAAAATTTAGAAAAACAAAGTATTTACAAGCAGTTTATTACAAAATATAGATTTAAAGCAGGGCATCAAAAAGGGTAAGACTGTTGTAGATAACAATACCTGTCAAATAAAGGATAATAAAGAATAAGAAAGTTATATAAATTTCAAAGAAATAATGTTGTTCAAAGAATACGAGGTGTGGCTATTAAATAACAAGACTGACGCTGGTACAGAAGGAGAGTGCATGCGCCAAACGCCAACGACTGACAACTATTTATCGTGAAGCCTTTTCTTTCGAATGCAGTGCCTCTCGCCTATATAAAAAAACCAGTATAGCCGTAGCCCTCGTTCGCATTAGAGTTGTTTTTTTTGTTTCGCCGGAAAAACGTTAAGTGTAACAATAGAGCAACGAATTGTTGTGAAATTTCACATGAAACTTGGAGAAATCGCTACTGAAACTTATAATTTACTGAAAGAAGTGTATGGCAATAAATGTTTATCGCGTGCACGTGTTTTTGAGTGGTTTAAGCGTTTTCAAGATGGCCGAGAAGACGTTGAAGATGATTCACGCCCGGGTCGCCCTTCCACGTCAAAGACGGATAACAATATAGAAAAAAATCGGTAATTTGGTTCACTCTGATCGTCGGTTAAGTATTCGTGTGATTGCTGAAACTGTAGAAATTGATATAGAATCCGTACGGCAAATTTTACAAAACAATTTTAACATGCAAAAAGTGTGTGCCAAAATGGTGCCTAAAACTCTCACGTTTGAATAACAAGAAACTCGCAAAAATGTTTGCACTGACACTTCGAATGCCATTGAAAATGACCCAAGCTTATTGGAAAGGATAATAACATGTGACGAATCGTGATTTTTTACTTATGATCCTGAAACGAAGCGTCAATCCATGTCCTGGAAGAGCCCATTTTCACCGAGAGCCAAAAAAGCTCGAATGAGCAAATTCAAATTAAAAGCAATGATGATTGTTTTTTATCGATATCCATGGGATTGTGTACCTTCACTGGGTTCCTGAAGGTCAAACTATTATTCAACATTACTACCTTAAGAATAAGGAAGAAACGACCCGAACTTTGGAAGGACAAGTCATGGGTTTTCCACCAAAACAATGGACCGGCTCATTCCGTATTGTGAGTCAAGAGGTTTCTAGCCAAGTACAGCATCCCAGTGTTAGAAAATCTGGCTTGTTCGCCGGATCTTGCGCCGTGCGATTTCTATCTGTTTCCTGAGGTGAAATCTGAATTAAAGGGAAGAAAATTTGAGTCCGTTGAAGCTGTCAAATCGAAAGCGGCACGCGTCCTGAAGGAGCTGACAGAAGAATACTTCCAGCACTGTTTCGAACAATGGAAGATTCGCATGGAGCGTTGTAGGGATAGAGAAGGGATGTATATTGAAGGAGATAATAAGTAAATATGTATAAAATCAAAATAAAATGTTTTACAGTATCAGTCTCGTTATTTAATAGCCACACCTCGTATATGATAGGAATTTAAAAATACAGGATTGAAATTAGGGTTATGTTGACTCCCATAAATTGAATAATAATTTAGAAAGACCGATTTTATAGTGGCAAACAGAATTAAAGAATCAGAAAACGATTAGTATTTTGTAATTTATAATTACATTAAAAAATGTTGTTCTAACCGTTGGAAATGACCATAAAACGTTTCTCATCTATTTTTACTGATTTCCTTTTGGATGTTGGCTAAAACCTATATATTGGGTCTGGGAAAAAGTTCGTGGCGTTTTTCCCGATAGATGGCATTGGTTGCCGATAACTAAAGAACAACAAGTCACAGCGACACCACCGACGGCTCGTTTTTTAGATGACCTTCCGAACGTTAGTTTGAGCGTAGAAACATTGTAATCGGTGTAGTGGTTGGAAAGTTATTCGCACTTGAAAATGGAGAAGAATAATGAGAAATTTCGCTATATTCTGCAATATTATTATGATAAGGGGAAGAACGCTGCGCAGGCTTGTGATAAAATTTGTGCTGTGTACGGTGAAGGTACTTTATCGAAATTTGTTGCGCGGAAATGGTTCGCTCGCTTTCGTTCTGGAAATTTCAATGTGAAAGATGAGTCACGCTCCGGTCGTCCAATCACTGAAAAATCTGATGAAATTCTTGAAAAAGTCCAACAAGATAAGCATATCAGCAGTGTCGATATTGGCATGGAGCTAGGCATTGACCACAAAACTGTTTTGAACCATTTACACAAAGCTGGTTACAAAGAAAAGCTTGACGTATGGGTTCCTCATGAGTTGAGCGTGAAAAACATGATTGACCGAATTAACATCTGCGATGCGCTGCTGAAACGGAATGAAATCGAGCCGTTTCTGAAACGTTTAATAACCGGAGATGAAAAATGGATTACGTACGATAATCGGAAGTGTAAAAGATCGTGGATAAAGGATGGTGAGCCGTCACAAGCGTTCGCTAAGCCAACATTGACGCCAAAAAAAGTGATGCTGTGTGTATGGTGGGACTGAAGGGGAATCGTCCACTACGAGCTACTTCCAACTGGACAGACTATTGATTCTCAACTCTACTGTGCACAACTAGAGAGATTACGCCAGGCGATTGAAAGAAAACGGCCCGAATTGATAAATAGGAAAGGTGTTGTCTTCCATCATGACAACGTCCGACCACACACTTCTTTGATGACCCGTCAAAAATTGAGAGAGTTTGGTTGGGAAGTTTTGATGCACCCACCTTACAGTCCGGATATAGCACCCTCTGACTATCATCTGTTTCGATCTCTGCAGAACTCTCTCAATGGAATTAAGTTGGTTTCAAAAGAAGCCTGTGAAAACTACTTGATTCAGTTTTTCGACCAGAAACCACAGAAGTTTTTCACCGATGGGATCATGGATCTACCAAAAAAATGGCGAAACATTGTCGATAATAATGGAGCATATTCGGTTTAAATGAATTCGTCCACGCGCCATGCGGGGACCAGTTGAATTTTACTGAAAAAACGCCACGAACTTTTTCCCAGACCCAATATACCATTCGAATTTGAAGTGACTGAATTATTAATTAATCAGTTGCATAGTACAAGTTTGCTAAAAGAAAAACAAATGAGGGTATGAACACTTTAGATATAATGGCGATGATGTTAATATTTCCGATTGTATTCAATGTTATATAATACAACATATAAATCGAGAATAAACAGTGTATAATAACGTTGAAATAAATTATACAAATTTAAATATAAATATTTAAAAAACTTTTTAAAAAACATTTACATCTGTTATTAAATGTGACAAATAGATAGTGAATATATGTCATGGACATTATTAAATAAGGGTGAACAATCTAAGGCGAATATACCATTTATTAGATGAAATGATACCTTGAATATATAGAGTTGGATTGTAAATGGAAGATATCTAGTAATGAAAAGGACAAGACGAAAAGACAATTCTACATTTGAATGGAAATGAATATTTAAATAAATGAAATATTTACTATTTAATTACTATATTTATTATTTAGTCTGCAATTGAGAAGCCGGATTATACTTTGATTTTTG